>WOGZ01000257.1:0-47956 GCA_009733775.1 Alectoria sarmentosa
CCCCGGTTCCGACGCTATTCCGACACTAAATGAAAATTACAGCTTATTAATCATGTTTCCGTATCATCGATGAAAGGTTTCGCCTGTAAGAAACGATCATAAGTAATAACGTTTGTTTTTTGTGACTGCCTATGGGCAGCTATTTTGCTTGAGACCGTTATATATTTGTTACGGTAGTGCTATGGTACAGCTACGGTACTAAGTCTTACGCTTGGGTCGCTAAGGTATACTGGCCGATGGATACGCAAGGTAAAATTCACGGGAAGTCTTGCTGATTTCACGTTTTTGGCACAAGTACAAGCGGATGGATGGGGATCCATCAATATCTCCTCTCACGCTGTCAAAAATACTTCCATCATCAATTGTAGACATCAGGCTCCACATCAAGATCTCTTTGGACGGCGCATATTACCAGGCTAGTATTCAAGACGTTGCTGATTGTCCTAGGCACTTCGATCGACTGAAAAAGATTGAAGCAGTTGGTGTAGCCGATGTCCAAGCAGCCGAAATATCTTATGAAAGTCTATCCTTGGTGCTGAAAGGAAGGTGTACTAAATTTTCATTTGTAAGAGATGACCTGTCGGACGATACAGAAGGTGATTCTGACGGGCAGCGTTATACGTTAAGTATGTCCCAGCGTTGCTAGCAGCTTTCTGAGTAGCGCGGATGAGCCATGGTCTCCTGGTCTACATGGTTTGCACTAGATCAGATGTACTCTTGTGCGAAGGAAATCACTGATAGCGGGCTGCGGAGTAGAAGAAACGGTCTCGGCTTGAATTGTTAATAGCTCAAACGCGTTGCCATTGGTTAGTTGCTCTTAAATATATTTCAGCAATGGATGAAAAGCCGACAGAGTATTGTCGTCATCGTCACAACATCTCGTCTCAAATCGACTCCGTCGATACGGATCATCCCATACCCCACTCTCCTCCTCGCATCCCGTTCACAACGCATTCATCTGGGCGGTAAACCAGTCCGTCACTGCGATGGGAATATCACCGCATGCGATTTACGAACCTACGATCATCGGTCAACCGTCTTCTGCTTCCAGTTGGCTCATTGAAAGCTCCCATGCGCTGCAACTCCTCGAAAAATGCCACTTCGTTTCGGTCTGCAAGCTGCATAGCTAAACCTTCATCCATTGATATTTCTTGGGAAGAGACCTCACTTGCCGAGATTACCTGGGCGCCTGGTGGTAATGGTGGTAGTCGTGCGCCCTCCTGTTGCAGTCGTAGGCGGAGTGCTCGCTCCCTTGATGGCCTCGTCCTCCGTGCAGTATTGAGATTCCGTGCATCCTCCCTGATCTCTACAGTGGCTTGGACTTCGAGTCTAAGTCTCTGCAGAGCCTCTTCTCGACATTCTGCAGTCAGGTCTGTATCGTGACCGTCATCAATATTTGGATTGTCTTGTGCATCTAGAATCTGTGTAAAGAATTGACGGTGGCACAGGGGACATCCGTTCGCTCCTGACTTTCGTGTTGATAGCCATTTTCTGATGCACTCGCTCCCAAAGATGTGGTTGCATGGCAGGCGCACGGGGCTGTCAACGGCTCCATTTTCTGTGGGCTCGGTGCTGTATACATCCGAGCATATGGGACATTCGCTCCCAGCTGGCAGTGACTCCACTGTGACTGTTGGAAGTTGCGCAAGGAGTTCTGCTGCCATCGTAAAGTTCAATCTGCGTGATTTGTGTTAAACTTCTCCAGTGATTGGTACTATTCGGGAGCTCCGCTGTATGCCTGATGTGTACCTTGAGATTTGAAAGATGAGATTAGTGGGTCGGGAGGATTAACGTGTTTGAAGGGAGGGAATATGAAGAGACGAAAACGCGCCACCCATGTATCCCTCCCTCCTCACCATCATCCTCGCCTCCCTCCTCACCGCCGGCGCCCTCGCGGACCAACACGCCAGCCTCACCGCCAAAGCCCCCACGGACTAGTCCTGCACCGGCCGCCAACGCCGGCAACGACGTCATCCTCGAGCAATACAACTACACGGCCGCGGACTGGGACTGGGAGTGCGTCCCCTACGCGCCCACGCGCGGATCCAACATCTTCGTCACGTTTGGCGATCCCCAATACTACTCCATCGACGTCTACAGTGATGCGAACTGTGGGACTTTTGCGGCCGACACGCTGACGCCGTCGCGGGATATGATCAATGAGGGGGGTACGACCGAGTGTGTGTGTATATGGAGACGGTGGGGTGGGCGGATTGGCAGAGCGCGAAGATTAGTGGGGCTTTTATGGGGTGAGGGGGGGTTGATGGGGGTGGGGGAGGATTGGGTGAGTTTTGGTTTATTGGTGGGGGAGAATTGTTGCTACGCTCGTTTTAGGCAGTATTTTACTGCCTTTGTATGACGGTCTGTTTTGTGACATTGTTGGTTGGTTTGGTTGGAAATCATCGTCGCTTTGCAGCAACCAAAGTATCCAGTGCAAGAAGAATTGGAGGATTTTGTTTCGTCTCTCGATTCCAAATGAGAAAAGCGCCAGAAAACAAAGTCAGTGATTCGGATAGAAAAAAAATAGCATCAAATGGATGGATACGCTGCTCAGTTCTTCTCTATCTGGCTTGCAATATCTCTTGCTACGTATATCTGTCTATACAAATCAGTGACATCAATAAACACCTTCAGGGTCTCAATCCTAGACTGCCCGAGCTGCTCTTCCATCCGTCGTACTATCATCCCCAGACACTCACGCTCATATTCGGCGATCCAGTGCAAGTCCTCCTTGAGCCTTGATTCTGTATCGGCGTCGTCATCCGTCGTCGGATCCTTAGCCTCGGCCTCGAATTCGGGAAAGTTGACGCTGTTCACATTCTTCTCTGCGCGATCCCGCAGTATGGATCCGTAATCGTTGTATTAACGGCACATAGTCGCGAGATGGCGAGAAAGATCCTGTGCCAGATATTTCTGCTTCATGCCTAGGAAACAGTCTTGGCCAGGCTTGGTTATAAGGCAGTTGAAGAAAGCGAAAGAGTAGGGACAGCTTGTGTGGTCTGCTGAAACGGTTCGGACCCAGTCAAAGTAACTCCCGTATGGAGTGGAAAACTGCGTTGTGCGGCTCATGGCATGTGGCTGTCGAGCGAAATGCATATTGTCTTCGGCATGTGTAATGTGCGCTAAAAGGAATTTTTCGAGCTCACGACGAAGATGGAGTTGAGCCGTTGACGGAGACTGGGTTACTTTGGGGTGCTGTAGTATATGGCTGGTGAACCGGGCAAGCACCTTTTCCACCTCTGTTATATTGATGATCTCCTCACTCTTTCGTCTTCCAGGACCATTGGAGTGCCCCTGGAATACAAGCATTTCCTTCCCGAGCAGCCCGTTTGCACTGGATGCTGAACTTAGTGTTGTATGGCTGCTCATTGTTTCTGTTCCACTACAGAGCCGCCGGACAATGGCCTGGACGGGCTCGAGGTTCTCTCCAAACTGCTCACCCACGACTGCTTCCATGTACTCATCTACCTGATAGTTGAGCATAGAAATGACCATCATGTCCCATACAAGGCTACTCTGGATGAACGCTCCCTGGAGGTTGTTCGATGCAGTCCAAGTGAAAGGGATATACTCTAGGTATTTGTCCTCTGCCATGCCATCCCTCGGGAAAATTTCAAGACGGATCCGTCTTAGCCGCGAAAGAAACAAATAACCTTCAATCAGGGAGGCTTTGAGCTTCCACTCACTTTCGTTTGAGAATAGTGGCAGGCGTGAGAAGAATCGTTGGAAGCTAGACACCGCATCTAAAGGGATTGTTGTAAACATTCCTTCGACAGCTTCACACCACCTGTGGGAAGCTGATATCAAGCTTCCCTTGGCAGCGATACAATAGGTTTGAGAAAGAACAGCTGAGCTATAGCTGACTTTTTCAATCCAGATGTGCTCGGCCTCTGTCCATTTTTGGGCATTTTGCTTTAGTAGCCCCTTTCCGGTCTCGAAAGCCTGCTCAATGTATGGCAGTATTGGCCGCGCCCATGGAAGAGATGCAGCGGAGGACAGAGTAAGCACAGCGTATGCTGTCACTTCAAGGGACCCTTCTCCCCACGATCCATCTGAACTTTGAGTTTGTAAAGTGCGGATAAGTATTTGCATCAGTACCACCGGTATCTGATCTTGTACCAAAGCCTCTGCTATTCCGAACAACTTTCCTGTCCCCCAAACTTGAAGGAGGCGCATCAGAGCTTGGGCCAACAGCATCATTGGGTATTGCGGGGATATATTCTGAAGAATCTTAGCAAAGTAATTGCTTTGGTAACAATGCGTGGTTTGGTCTGACCCATTTATCCTTGACTGGGCCATTGTACCAAGAGTCGCAAAGGAATTGTGCAGCTTTTAGTATTTCTTTTGAATATGTGCCTGGACTGGCCGCATGCAATAATGCATTTAGAACATTGCAGTTTGCACTTAGGCTGGATGTTCGTTCCGAAACATAGGTCTTGAAATGATTGTCACACTGAAAAGTGGCAATCATGGCAGCCGGCGATACTGGTCGACCGAGCATGTTCAGACACATGACTGTCTTCGCAGTGTCGTCAGCATCTGGAAGCAGGTTCGGCGCTAGTCCATTGTCTCGGTTAATGACACTGTATAGACCAGCAAAATTGGCTGCTTGGTGGCTTACCAAAGCCGACAACTCCTTTCTGGGCTGCAAGCTGACATTGAAGAAAGTCTGCAACGATCTCAAGAGATTCCAGTCCTAATTCTTCCGCTGAGAATCCACTTTCAAGAAGAGTAGACACAACCTGGACATCGAGTAAGCTCCAAGTCACATAGTCAGTCCTTCGCTCGGAATTTCATACCCAGGTCAATTCGAAGATGACGCTCGGATATGCACTAGGCACTCCCCCGTTTTCGTCTCTAGAGGCAATCACTGAGCGAAGATACGCTTCTGCATCGTTGTCCCATGTTGAACATTGCATAAGGTATGCTGCTGTTGAAGCCGGCGATGCCATCATACTTCCGGCTGTCTTATGATGACTGAGCCGATCGAAGTCTATCTTATCAATGAACGCCTCCAATGAGTGGATTGAAGGCGGCTATCAAGGAAAGAAACTGCCCCAGCGATACGAGAATCAATATCCTCGGGCAATTTCGAGTTCAAGTATCCAAATGCGATTCTATGCTTCTGTAGAGCGAGTAAAGTGGCCATACTATTGAGGATAGCATCAAGGTCTGAAGAATGGCTATCCCAACCGCCGCCTGGGACCTGGGCTGTCAATAGAAATTGAAAACATTCAGGAAACAGCCACTGAGTCACTCCATTTACCATCTTCGATATCATAGCAACCCAAGCTGTATCGTAAGTTGCTACAGAAAACGAACCCTTTCCATCTTTTTGAAGACATCCTCGAGCCAATGTCGATACCAGTATCTGGGCTCTTTCGATCAACTCAATCTGGTAATCTTTGGTACTCATGGCTCTTAGCCTTGTCTTTTTTGACCTTGAAGCAGCAGACCACCGAATTATGGAGCCTCTCAAGAACAACAGGCGACCGAGCGCAAATAAAGAAAAATTACGTGACGATCTCCTGGTTTCAGTCCATCGAACGACATGTCCACACTTAGACTTGTATATTACAATAGAGACTTGGATCTTCATTGGAATGTCCATCTGCCGGCTACCACCCCACAAAAACCCATGACAGGGTTCGTATTCCTTATGAAGGTAGAGTTAGGCTAATGCGGGCGAAGAGTGGCTGGTCTGCAGGAATGCCCATTTTCGGCCGCAGCATGCATGGGCATCAGTCAGGCTGATCTATATTTCAGTCTAGAACCTCGTATACCCCATCGCTGAAGTCGAAAAGTCAGGATGTTCATCCTCGCCTTGTTACGGAGTCCGCGACAAAGGATTCTGGGGCTGGAATTGATCCCAAGAATTCGATGGCGTCCACTCCGTCTACACTTCACTCATACACCACCGTCCTGCGATAGCATATCATGCCACGTAATCACCATCGGTGTGAGATTTTCAACGTTGGGACAGCTCTAGTAGCTCCTTCTGGCCGTATTCTTGCCGTGTTTTTGATACGACTCCATGTTATCATTGACTTGGCATTTACATGTTTTCTAATTAAAATTCGGGCTGCTAAAAGTTCTCGGGTCGATCCCAGTCCCAAAGCCAACTCCATATTGTTGGATACGCAATTATCTAGGCCTTCTTCTCACAACGTCTTCGTTTCCAAAGCGACAATGGATTACCTCATTACAGACTTTGGAAAGTGCGTCCTCTGGAGTTGCGCATGTGCCCTCATCTTCTTAGGCATTGACCGGATTGTGTCAAAATCGCCCAATTTGCACATTCCAAGGATAGGGAAAGCCAGTAATGGCTTCTTTGGCTTGGCAAGAGCACGAGCTGATTTTTTGATCAACGGGCGACGTTTAGCCGAAGAAGGTTACTCAAAAGTGAGGTCTGTAGTGACAGCTTATACTTGCAAAGAGTCTGACAGAGGTTTCAGTACAAAGACTCAATCTATGTTGTCCAGACTGCAGATATGGAGCGTATTATCCTGCCTAGCAAGTACGCGGACGAGCTTAGAGCCTATCCACGGCATGTCCTTAGTAGTGTCGACGCGCAATGCGAGAGACACCTTGCCTCATGGAACACATTGGATGTTGTTAAGAGAAGCAGCCTACATGTCGATGTCACTCGAGTACAGTTGAATCAGAACCTTGGTATGGATGTTGGACGTCCTAACGATCTGGGCTATTGCTGATCTACGGGTTAGGCCGCTTAGCTGGCGAATTGGCAGATGAGATTGAACATGGTCTCTCCTGCGAGTTTCGCTCAGTCAATATTGAAAATATAGGTATTTATACAAATGCCTTCTAAAGGAGCCCTGCTGATAAATGGGTAAATGAGACTATCAGTACGTCACGGCTTACAATATGACTACGAAATTGGTCTCTCGTACAGTCAATCGAGCACTTGTAGGATTACCCTTGTGTCGAAATGATCAATGGTTCCAAACAACGATGGGATACATGGTCGAAGCATTTGAGATATCAAGTGCTCTTCGTCCCCGCTCCCATATCTTACGCTACCTTGTGTATCTATTCTTAGGAGCCAGACTTCGGATTCAGGATCATCTGAAAACCGCAAATCGTCTCTTGGTCCCTGTCATAACCCAACGGATACCCAATGACACGAAGAATGCTGATGTGGTGCAATGGATGGTCGATAATGCTCAAGGGAGAGACAAGGATCCGAAGGAGCTGACACACAAAATTTTGTTCCTCTGCCTTGCTTCCATGTCATCTAGCACAATGGCCATTGTGCATGCTCTTTACGATCTCTGTGCCATGCCGCAGTATCTAGAGCTAGGTGTTGTCGGATTCCAGCCGGATCAGCTGCAAAGATTTCTCGAAGCGGCCTCGATCGGGAAGCATGTGCGTCCCTTGATATATCAAGGGGAGTACAACGTCATCACACGAGGCATGGAGAGAAAGATACTCCCACTTCTTCGCGCCAACAACATGGCTTACTACGCCCATTGCCCCCTTGCTGCCGGCTTTCTCACGGGGAACTTTACCAAAGGGCAGTATGCTGGGACTCGATTCGCCGTGGATCACTCTCTTCATAGTATATTCCATCAGCGATATGATGTTCCAGCCTTGCACGAAGCGGTCAGGAAGCTCGAGGTAGCAGGGAGACAGCATAATATCTCGGTGCGCGAGCTATCTTTGAGATGGATCTTCTTCCACTCAGTCCTCGGCCCGGGTGACGGGGTCATCACGGGTTGTACTAGCATAGAGCAGATTCGGGAAAACGCTCAAAGCATCGCAAATGGCCCTTTACCGGAGATTTTAGTTGAAGGCGTAGAGGAGATATGGAATTCACTCGCTGAAGGGAGGTCAGGAGTACTTTGAATTTGAGTGTTCGATGACCGATGGAAATCTTACGAAGGGAGGAACAAAATCGCTTACAGATATGTTAGCGCCTCCTACGCATATGTGATGTTTAACCTAAACACAGATTACGGACTACCAAGTGTCTTTCATCATGAGCTCACTGGTACTATTGTTCTTCACTTCTGGAAAAAGACCCTTACAAGCCCCTGGCAAATTCTTGGTTCTTGCATCGATGTCTGCGCTTTCTCAACTGCTCATAGCACAATTTCGTAGTCCGGTCTTGTACAATAATCGAACGATGGACTCCACACTGATGATACTTTATAAGAATTGTACGTTGTATGCCCTTACCAACACCACACTCCGTGTCTCTATCAAGTCCAGCACTACGTCCTTACTTAATTGCACCACCTTGTAAACGCGCTATTCCGGCACAGCCTTTCAGACGTGACTTTTCTTGGCGAGTTGTATTTCAAAATGAAGAAGGGCTGTTGTGAGATTTGATTGGCAACTTAAACTAAGATTCTCAACAAAGCTCAAAAAGGTGAGACCGAGTTTACACTACTGCAGCAGCCACAGGGCCCCCTCTCCAGAGACACGGTGGTCGCCGTCATACTTCCAACAATCTATATTTCGAATGCGCGAAGAATAGTACTGAAGGCTTAAGCTTGGCCTAGATACTAGATTCGTGGCGTCAAAAGTGGCTGCGGTAAGACAGAGCATACCTGGAATAGAAAGTCCATCGCTCTCTAATGAAGCCTTTTCCAAAAAAATCTCTGATGACATCCAAGACTTGACTACAACTCTGATGAATGACTTGCTGTAAGACAATTAGGGAGTAGTAGTAGCTAGCTCGGACGCCACAGTGGAAGAACAAGTGAACCAATCGATTCGGCGATGTAAGTGAGCCTCAGCTGGTGCCTCGATTTGATAGGGGCTAAGCTTAAAGATGACTACAGCCCAAAAAGGACGCGATTGTGAAGTTCTTGACCGATCTCGGCGATCGGACTTGAACGAGCTCGGGCAAGGCAAGCACCATGCACACGATTCTTATGGCCTCGAAAACCAGCCTATTACGTCAATCGTTCTTAACCTACTTGGACGCTTATGTTCAATCAGAGAGGGATGAGATGTTATCTTGTGGAACACCATAAGCTTCCTTGTGGGAGTCTTGACGGATCAAAGTCGCCCAGAACCAACTCCATTGATGAGACCGGGGAGCGATGGCGCCGCTGCTCTTGATGACACTGAGGATGATTGGCGAGCAGTAAAGCGTGTCTCTTTGCTTGGGACTGAGTCAAAGAAGCGCAGGAGGTGACGCGGTCAGTATCTGGTATTTCTAGAATAATACCTTCTTTGAACATGTGTAGCTAAGTAAGTCTCAGGACGCGCCTTGAGTTTCAAGGAACCAGCCAGCTCTAACCCCCTTCCACTCCTTTTGACGAGTCCGAACTGTCCGTCCAGTCAATGAAGACGCAGCCAGCTCCTCCCACGTCCAGGCCATCTTGTTTCCGATGCCCCGAACTTCATTTACCAAGTCAGCCTATGGCCTTGCATTAGCATCCGCGCCTTCTCGACCTCTTCCAGCACCTTCGCAGCATCTTGCATAATTTCAATCCTCTCCTCTCTTCCGTTGGCATAGCAATTCGTGAGCACCACTTTATTGACTGTTGAGCCGTCTGGAAGTAGGACACCCTCTGATGTTGTGTTTTGGGCAATGAGGGACTTTGGAGATGGGCGGGCTCTTGAAGAAGGTTTCCCCGCATTCTGATCCTCGTTGTTGATGATTACGTCAGAACGTTGACCAGTAGCTCGCGAATCAGCACCTCCGCTTGGGACG
Source organism: Alectoria sarmentosa (assembly GCA_009733775.1). Taxonomy (NCBI): domain Eukaryota; kingdom Fungi; phylum Ascomycota; class Lecanoromycetes; order Lecanorales; family Parmeliaceae; genus Alectoria; species Alectoria sarmentosa. The sequence goes on from WOGZ01000257.1 coordinate 9,689, forward strand.
TTTGGCTTCGAAGACTCGGGATCTCCAAATGGATGTCTAAGCTCGTTCTCCGTAAAGGTGATAACGTCTTTCTCATCAGATTCATTCCGCGGATTTGTCAAATTTCGCATCGACATTCGCTGTGCGCCGAAGCTGGGACCACGCTCAAGTCTAGAACTCCACCCAGTCAACACACCGCTAGAGATCAAAGAGGCTATCCATTGTCCTCTCGGCTTGAGTTCACTAGCTTGAAGATGTTTCGCATTCTCCACAAGTTTGGTAGTCATCTTGGAAGTCTTGACCTTCGCGTTCGCAACCGAACCAAGCGATGGGAGACGTTCATCGTCGATCCAGGAGATTTCACGCGTGTCACCTTCCAGCATCGCTTTCTGTCGACTCCGTAGAAGTCGCTTCCGCTCACGTGCGATGTCACTGAGAAATTTGTTGTTCCCGTAAATGATGGTTGAGCACTTTCCGTAAAGAATTCTGACCGCGAGTTCTCTTTCTAGCTTTCTGCTTTCCAGGCTCATCATCTCGCCGGTCGATTCGAGGGCGAGGAGATCTTCGAAAGCATCACGCCATTGACGTTTCGGTAGCTGTCGTTCTAGATGCAGTGGAGAGTACGGGTTGTGGATTATGTAGTCCACAGGCCACATTCGAGTTGGCGGTGTGGTTTCTTGATCAGAAATGCAAGGGGAAATCATGGTGATGAGGATTCGGCTGGAGGCTGGTACAACTAACTCGTCTCTGAAAATATGAAGAGGAATAGAACGGTCTTGTCACCGTATGACGTGGAGCATCAAAACTGAGCCATATCATGCATGTGATTACACGAGCGGCAGTGTGTTCTCAACTCGGATTGTGGTAGAGTACATTCAAATGGTTGAAAGTTAAGGTGGATCGCTCGCAGGGCTGAGCGGGCTTGGCAACGCAACTTCCCCTTGCATTAGCCATTCGAGTAGGAGCATTGCGTGCCATGCAGGGTGTAGATCTCCCTCTCCAAATGTTCCTGTATCTCTCTATCTTCCACATACCGAAAATGTGCTACGTAATTAGTTCCTTGCCATTGGCTCTGTCAAACTATATTTTCAATAAAAAAGCAAACCCATACCACCGGTCCATACAATCAGGCTCCTCCCAAGATTCAGCCAAGAGAACCTTTAGATCGGTTTATCAAACCCAAACTTGCGATCATGGATCAAAGCCCGGGCCTTTTCCACCTCTTGCAGCACCTTGCCAGGTTCCTGAACCATCACCTTTTCCTCGACATCACCGTTTGTAAGGTAATTCTTCATGACCACTTTAGTCGCCATCTTTCCGGTGGGGAGCGTGATGCGTTCTGCAGCTGTTATTTGGCCCCAAAAGCAAGGACGCTCGGGAACCGTGCTCATGATTGCACGCTCATCTGGCGGAGGCTGGGAAGGGCTGTTCTCGTCAAGGAATTGATCGTCGTCATTCGGCACGGCTGGAGGCCGAGGCGATACCTGGTACAAGGGTGGACCGGGAGATCCTATCTTCAAAGGTTTGCTGTCCTCGATGAGCTCGCGTAGCTCAAGTTCGGTAAAGCTTATGCTACCCCGGTCTTCTAGAGCTACCGATTCGTTCCATAGATCAATCAAATCTCCGTCTTCGCTGTCTTGTAGTCTAGACCTCCAGCCATTCAACGCGCCGCTTGTGATAAGAGACGCCATCCATTGGCCCCGATCTTTGTGTCTACTAGCCGACCACTCTCTGCGGGCTGCTTCCCCGGCCTTGAACGCCTCGGCGAGTGCGACGCGACGCTGCACCATCTCTGTAGCCTCATGTAATATTTTGTCTAGCCGGGAAATGATCGCAGGGTCTGTCTGATGTCCTGGAGACTTGGCCGCGTTGAGGGTTTTCTGCGCGAGAGCAAAGGTGGGAGCCTCCCGTGCGTTCAGTTTGTTGAGCTTCTCGATGCATTGATATGCCCTTTCCCAACTGAGTTTTGTAGCCATAGTCTTTTCTTGCTTCCTGCTTTCATGAGTAATCATTTCACCACCAGACTCAAGGGTGAGTAAGTCTTCGAAAGCATTTCGCCAATCGCGTTTTGGGAGCTCCTGTTCAACACGAAACGGAGAGTATGGACTTTCTATTATGTACCCCACAGGCCACATCGGTGGACTCAAATGCCATTCCTTCAAGACTCGGCTGATCCTGTCACCGTATGATATGTTCTCTGTTTTCTGAGACGGTTCGAGAACAGACTCTCTGCATTTATCGCAAAGCACCGAGCCTGGATCTGGGCCTGAAGGGTGCCCAGGACCAGTTGAAGACGCCATGAGAACGGCCGAAGCGCTGGGGAAGCCAATTAAGACAAACCTGATGAGAATCGTGTGCTGACAACGCGCACGACTCCACCAAGTGCATCATCTAGACGATATAGAACAAAAGCAAGAGGTGCTGCGCGGACGCAAGGGACGATCTCCCGGAGCCCCGTCTTCGCGCCAAACTAAACTAGCGGCAGGAACGTCTCAGCCAATATAGGGGTCTCCATCGGGTTACAGTAGTCCCGAACCTCCACCTCCACTTTTATGGCGACTGTGCCTAGAATGTGTAGTCCCTCAAAATTCATAGGCCATCTTCACTACGTAAACTGTCATACTTAATTAGCCATGCCAGTGTGCTTTAGCTCCTTGCCCCCAGAGATCTCGACTCAGATCATTAGCAATATCGAGAAGGGCGGCTGGCTTCTTGACCTTGCACTCTGCTGACGCTCCCTCTACAATTTGACTCTTCCCTACTAATACTCCGGTGTCAAGCTACTTTGCAGAGACCACGAGACCAGATTTCCGTATCTCAAATCGTTCACGATTCATATTTTCAAAAACCCAGAACTTGCTTCTCGCGTTCGTGGCTTCGCTTGGATCAGTGCTGGGGTTTCTATGAGTACTCTTCCAACGATTCGCAGTTCCAAGGTATTGATGAGACAGTCCAGGAGGTGGTCTCCATGTCAGGCTTTACCCAAGAAGGCAAAAGTTGTGGATGGAATTGTTAGAGGAAACGATGAAGACGCATACGTCGCCTTGTTACTCTCCTCGCTGCCGAATTTGGAACGCCTGGATCTCGTAGCATCTCCGAGGACTTCGGAATGCTTTGAGACTTCGGTCCAAAAAGTCGTCAAAAGGGAAAGAGTCTTCCATACTCACCAAGTCTTTGCTTCGCTGAGAGCGGTAGTCAATGATTGCAACGATGCTTTAATCGGGACATCACTCGAATTGCTGTCGAAATACTTCCAACTTCCCTCACTCCGTGAATTTCATGGGCAGAAGATTGGTAGCCCCCACCATGGTGCCGACGAGCGTCTAGCCAGACTCGAACCTGCCACTACCTCGCTCGTTCATCTCGAAATGAGAGAAAGCCAACTCAACGCGACAGATTTGACCAACGTGCTTCGAACTTCAAAAAACCTCAAAACGCTGGCCTACGAACTGAGCCAATTTCGTTATACTCACGGTGACTGCAGCATCCCGGGGCTAGGTGCAGCCCTTTCTTGGACTGAAGATCGTCTGTAGAACTTCTGGCTCGATTATGAGTGGGAAAATGCGATGTTCTCCCACGTGGGCCTCTCGCCCCTGAGCACTCTCTCTAGCTTCAAGGTGCTGAAGAATCTCAGGGTGGCCATGTACTTGTTCTTTGGCATCGATGGAATTGGCACCACCTGGTTCGGGCTTGACAGACAAGCTCCTGCTCCGGATCTGGCATCCCTGATGCCATCGTCGATTGAGACGCTCTACTTTTCGAAAACGGAGGGCAGGATAGAGGTGCTTACAAGTGCACCCGAAAAGCTGCCTCCGGCGAAAGACTCGTGCACGCCACAGCTGCGGAGAATCGCCTTTGAAGCGGATGTTATGGCTAAGGACGATGCTTGTGACTACTCATGCTTGGATGTTCTGACCGAGGAGGCGGGGGTTGAGGTTGCGAAGGTCGATGGCAAAGGAGTGGAATGAGGTCGGAGGAAGAATTGGTCCTTGGCTGTAAGCGCCCTTGCCAACTTCCCCTCCCATGCCCTTGTCCTGAGACACGTATCAGATGTGTCTTCAGATCAAAGGAAAGAAATGCTGCCTCATGAACAATTTAGCATATGTATAAATGTAGCGAATGCAAGGAATTGGTGGACGTCCTCCACCCCAACAGGCTACAACATTTCTCGAACATAATTGTATGACGAAACAGTTCTCCCGACTATGACGAATCTATTGCGGTTGGACTTTCGAGAATCAATTTCATGGTCATTGCGCTACAAGAGAGACAAGGATCTGAGGATTTTTTAATCAAGATACTAACAGTGCGTTCACTCTTTATGTCTCAATGAGTATCTGATTCGAATTTTACGAATTCGGCGACGTTGAAATTACAGTAGTTAGAACATCACAAATTATCCCTGATGTTATAGATTTATTAAAATAGGGTGGTGATTGTGCATCGACGCCAAACATTCTCTACACTCACAAATATGCCAAACGTAGTGAGCTGCTGAAGTAACCGGGGAGGAATGGCACAATGTCTACGTCAATGCCGGGAAGTGATTGATGAGATCTGAAATGGACCATTGTGCAACCCAAGGTTTGGCGGCGGCGTCAAGGATCGGTTGGCAGGTAGCATGGAACCGACTCTGAATGGCCTGGCGTTCATGAGGTAGATGTTCTGTTTAGGTCTATCGGTAATGACTGAATGATATTACTAGTGGAAGAAATTAAAGTGCTCATGTACGGTAGAGTGAGTGCTAGATGTTGGTGCTCGGGGACCGGCAGAGAATGCTTTCGCTACCTCGTGATTCCGCCCTTTCCTCGCAATCCTCGCTTGGCATGCAAGTACGGGCTCCTCGCCACAATTGCAGCAGGGAACACAGTCGTTCAGAGATGAAGCAATGAAATCATCAGGTTCGATTCGCACTCATGCTAAAGGAGCTCGCGAAAAGCATCGCGGCGAAGGACTAGCTGATGAGTTTCTTCGCCGTGTTCGGGATACATGCGTGCAGCCTCTTTCTGATACCCTTTCGTTCTTTCGTCTTGTTTGTCTTGTTTGTTGCTTATGAAGGCTTGCTACGAAAGTAGAAACGAGCGGGTTAGATATCGAGGCCGCTAAGCGAATAGGCTGCTGTAGGCCGGCTTGGAATGAGTGGGAGAATTGGAGATGATCTTGCGGGGGTCTGGAAAGGACGTGGGCGTTGGCGATGGAGGTTAGAGGCTATAGCTGATGGTTAATTGCTCATATTTATAGGCAAGTATCTGTGTGATTTTCTATCAGAGGTATTGAATGTCATTGGATCAGTCATTTGATTGGGCTGCTCGCTTCTTGTTTGCTGGGATCCGGGGCTTCCATGGTCATCAACCAGGAAAGTCTTTGTGTCATTATCTCTCATGATAATCGGAAGTATTTGTAGATTACCGCTCGAGTGGGAAAGTCTGGGGCGCATGTAAATAGCCGTGAATCAACCCGTAATTCTATCTAGCATAGGTACGCTTGCAGAATCCGAGGCTCCTTCTTCCAGAACCTCTCCTCTTAGTTCGCAAGGGATGTCGGAAGTTGGCTAAGACAGCCCTTAAGCGCTTCCCCACGTGCTACGATCCACCCGCAATACGCTCTATAAGACCGAGATCCTGCAAGTCTGGTTCCTGCAATTCGCTCATGTCCAGCTTCTACGGTCCAGGTTATTGAAAATTTCATGGTTGAAAAACCGCAGTATGTTCCGATTCTCGCTTTTACTGCTGTCCGCTTCATTCACCATGTACACCCTCTCTCGAGGCGCCATATGCACCTCCACCCGGGGCCTTCTACCTACCGTTCGCGACTGTAACGATCTGATTGAAGCAATCAGTTGGCTGTCTCGCTTACCAAACGAGAACAATATGAAGGCTTGGGGCCGCCGGTTACCAACCACGCTGGACACACAAAAGGTACCGAAGGTCTTCTGGATCTCCGGGCGAGGTCCAACTACCTGCGCTGTTCATGTGGACGTCGATTCATACGATCTTTTCGCTGTTGATGATTTCAGGTTGGCGGATGTTGCATCGGCTGCGGAAGAAGTGGTTACTCAGTGCTTGTCGGCGAAGAGCAAGGTCGGCTTGGCGTACCCAGCTGGGCCTGATGGATATGTGCACGCCAAGGTAAGGACTTCCGGAGAATGGCCCATTAGACATGCGAGAGCACTCCACATGTACATCGCTCGATGACTGTCAATCTCTCAAAAAAAGAAGCTGACCCAGGAAACGGTGGTTAGGTGGTGAGAACAGACTCGCCATTTGAGTTGAGATCTTTCAACCAATCCGACGTGCAGAGGTTTGCCGTGCCCGGTACAACGGATACACTGCAGGTTGTGACAATCGACCCAGCTATGCTGATATCGCTGGGCTTTCATCTTGCGTCAAATGTCACAGCGAATATTTTGCGGGTGGAGTAGAGATAAGAATAATGGAGGTTTCCGCATCATGAGTTCTAGTCTCGGTACTGTCAGAGGAATGGTGGCGTAGAATGTACCCGACGTGTTTGTAGTCATGGGATGCCTGAAGCGGGCTTGGTTCCTGGAATCATATCAGCTGAGAGCTGGAGTTCCGATCTCAATCAGCGTTGTAGCATATTGATCTCTTGCCCAACTCTTCGGGTCATGTGCCACCAAGGGCAAAGGCTGGGAATGTGTTGTAGCTAGATAATAGGGTGGTAGGATTTCAGGTACCTGCCTCACCAGCCTTAAGACCGGGGTGCCATGCGGGGGAGCGAAGATCTCCCGGGGCCCGGGCGATCGCGCTAAAAGTCTGCCGAGCATTTATCCGTGAGCCCGTTTCAAGCTCTGCTACTGTTTCATCATTCATCATAAAACATAGATCGTTGCCAACCGTCTCATTGAAACATCCAAGTGACTTTTCGCAGGAAAAAGATTCCCGGCTCGAGACCCGTGGAAGCTCTCGAAAACTTGCTCCAGGATGCTTCGATGACATGCCACCCGAACTCAAAATCTAAGCGTCAGGAAGTTGCGAATACGGCTGAGGCGGCAACAGAGTCTTCGTAGCACCTTCTGCATCTACAACCCTCCTTCGCCCTGAAGGTGGAATGAAACAGAACCAAGAGACACCCTTCACCCACCCAGCTTGCGTGTATCTACCGGTGCTCTCATCTTTGAGCTCCGAGCCAAGCTTATACCCACCTTCCATTTCCACCTTTGCCACCCGCAATGAATGCTTTCAAGTCAAACGCGTCGGGGCCAAGCAGGCGCTCTAAAGGCAAGTCAACGGTCATGGGGAGACCGGAGGGCAGGTTGAATCTCCTCGACCTACCTCTGGAGACACAGAAGCAGATGATCGCACAGGTAAACTCTCTGGGCGATCTCAACGTTTTAGTACTGAACAATTCGCCTAGGTCAACCGCAAAGACCTTTTCTCCTTTCAACGGGTGTCCCCACACTTCTTCTCCCTCGCCAGTGCTGAGATATATCGAGACTTGGACCTGAAGATCACAAACTCCGGGGATGAGGAGAATGGAGCTCCCAGCTCGCATGCTGCGGTTGCCCTTCAGACCATTTGCGCAAGCGAATTCGACTATGGGCAACATATCAAGAGCCTTCGGCTTGGGGTGAACGAAGAACTTCTAGACTACGCGCCTAGGAGTCTTGGTCACAGCGGTCAAGACCCACTTGTGGTGACACGGCTGCTGTGGGACTCAAAGTCGGACACCAGCAAGTTTCTCAACACCGCATTGCTCCTAGTAGCTAGGAAGCTCCGCATCCTTGAAACTTTTCAGTGAGAGTGTCTGATACTGATTCAACAACGAAATGTACTGACAGGACGTCAGATGGGATGCGCCTATTGAGATAAGTGGAGCAGTGTACCAAGCTCTTCACAAGATTCAAAGCCTACGCTGCCTTCGAATAAGGCTTGACATATTGCCGCCACCAAAGCTGCTAATTCGCCCTGGTCCGTCTCCACCGAACCCTTCACTTGCGATGCAGCAAGCTATGCAAGCACAGATGCAAAACCAGGCACCTCTAGCGGCCATTCCTCCACAATTTGTCCCACCTCCACCGGGCCCAGCAAGCACTTCGATTCCTTACCCAAGTCATGCAACCAAAATTAACAATATCAAACGTAAAAAGGCCGGAGGTGGCGGAGGGTTCAATTATTGGGCAAATGGCAGGGCATTCTCTGGCTTCAAGTCTCTCCAGACGTTGACACTCGTCGGTTTGTCCAATCACGACTGCCTGTCTGAGATAGCAGAGTGCATCAAAGCCTCGTCCGCTTCCCTCAGGTGTCTGACCTTGTCTCTTTCAACGGAGCTAGCACGGAAATCCCGGAAACCCGTGCCGGTAAATAATCCTGAACTGGACGACCCATCCGACACAGAAATGGATGACGAAGACGAGTTGAGCCAACCACCACAGCCTCCTACGGGTGCTTCCCAAGCTACTACCACCACGAACGAAGCCGACATCCGGAAGGAAAAGCTTGCACAAGAGAGCATATTAGCAAAAGTGTTTGATCTCCAGAGTGTATCCGCCGAAGGGAAGAAATTAGAGAAAACTTTATCTCTACCCGGAGGACAACTTCGAGAGGAAGAGGACAGCCAAGCGAACATTAGAACGGTCAATCAGCTAATGAAGTCGTTGATGGACTCACCCTTAGCAGCAGGCTCCGACGCTACTTCCCTCGAGATCCGCTTGCAGCATTTGAGGATGATTAAAGCAGCCGCTGAAAGATACATCTCCCACCAAGAGACGCAGAAGATCAAACTTCTAACAGAACAAACCAAGCCGCCTACACTATTTGTGAAGAAAGCATCGTCCAAGCCTCTGAATCCTCTCGCGTCGGGGTTCAAACCGTCGTCCACCAACAAGGGTCCTAGTGTCATTGATCACGATTTTGAGGCCCTTTCAAGTCCAACGAGCCCATATTTCGATTCTGGAGCTGGAGTTTCCTTGCCCAACGGAACGCCTAAGCCTTTTTCCCCTAGCGGGGGATTATCTTCCTTGGATCAATCTACTCTGCTTTCCTATCTCCCTGGGAACAGCAGTTCCAAGTCTGCAATTTCTCAGCCATACACGTCACCATACGTGGCGGGATCTTATCCGTCGTCTTCTGACCCTGCACCTTTCTTTCCATATGAGCATAGCAATCACAGCACTTTAGGTTTCACTTCTCCCTCGGGGTACCCGTCATCTCTTCAGACATCCAGCAGTGACGCCTGGGGGGGCATCACTCCCTCCAACAAAGACGCGCTTCCGAGCATAAGCAAGTATGTACCGATTGTCGGACATAACCAAAAGATAAAGCATAAGCCAACGAAAAAGTCACCTCCCGCCAAAAAGGGTTATCCGTTCAGCTCCGAAGATGAATCCGAGGATACAGCGAAGACCCCACCGTCGGCACCGCCGCCCTTCTTCGCTGCGAGTGTAGATACGGAGGCTTTGGAAGGGTCTATGAATGTCGATATGGAACATCCTGATGAGGATATTACGGATCTGGGAGAAGACCAGGAGATCATTGCTGGTTCAGAAAGTCCAGAAGAGACCGCAACTCCAAGGAAGCGAGCTAAAGTCGGCGTGGTGGAACCAGGTAGCTCTTCTCATACAGCCCACAAAGAACCGAATCCGCCGGCAGAGGAAACCCCGACTTTGACGATGTCCTCAGATGAGGCAATGCAATCATACATACGTGCAACTCATGGGTTACAACTTGAGGAACTCTCACTGGAGTGGGTCCCGCTGAAGGCTTCTATCGTGGCAAGAGCTCTAGACCTGAGCGTTTTGAAGCGTCTGACGCTTCTCGAGGTGGGGCCACAGGACGCTTTCTGGACTCTTCTCGTACGGCTGCAAAGCGCTACTCAGATCACTGCCTTCAAGAGCATTCATACGGACAACGTATCGCTTTCGTTCGTGAAGTTTCTTGCAACATTCGAAGGTCTGGAAGAGCTTTTCATGCTCGAACGCAACAAGAAGCAGGCAGCCGAGCCTGAGCCTGAGTCGACAGTCACCATTTCGACCATACGTAAGGATGCCCTTCGGAAACATATGTCAACGTTGCAGCGGCTATCGCTCAGAAATGAGCGTAACGAGCAGTGGGACGTGGACCCCAGGACGCTACGAAGTCTAGCACTCAAAGGAACGAAACTGAGGGAGCTGGCTTTCAGCCTCAGTCTGAAAACTTATGTAAGGTCCTCGATTCTACAACGCACTGATGGCACTGATGAATACAGCATGTTCTTATGCAGCTCCTTTCACATTTCAAGAGCCTCCACGCCATACACATCATTACACTACGCACCACAGACCGTAGCGTCCAGCTACCGTCCGAAAGCATCAGCTATGCAGTCGACAACCTCTCGCACTGTCCCGAGATGAAGCTTAGATACATTGCTATGATCAATCAGGTGGTGGCGCTGGAGACAAAGCCTGACCACTTCCGGCGTCATCTAAAAGCCGTCATGGATAGACATAAAGATAAGAAAGGGAAAGGGAAGGCTCCCGCGGAGACCTCTTTGGGCCTTTTCATTCCTGCAGCGGATGACTCGGGCTCTGATGATGTGGACGATATCCTTGCAGATATGGGAGCTGGGGAGACGAAGCTTAAATTCACTACGAGGTTTGTGGATGTGAAGAATGTGAAGATCTTCTCGAAAGAGGTTAGGGGCGGGAAGTTGTGATTAGGGTCCACTCATGAGGAAATCGGGCAGGCGTGAGCGTAGCATCTGGGAAGCATGCATGGCATTGATCATCAACAGAGGTATGGTCTTGACGGCTATGTACATGGAGCCGATGCATGGCGCTGAGGGTACTTTGTAGGAAAATCGTCTCGTTGTGTACATAGTAGACACAGCTTATACCCCTTCCTATATCGGTAGAGGATCAGAAAGCTCGAAGTCCACCATCGCGGCCAAAGCCGCGCGCACTGCCCTCTCACGGTAGAGGCAGCGCCTCCACGTCAGGCAGTACTTACAAGATGCAGTGTACAAAAATCACCGCGCGCCGCTTCCTCAAACCATTTCCACCACCCTGCTCTCCAATCTTAAAACAAGAACCCGGGACGGTGATTCCTACATGCCTCAAGTAATCTTTGCCCAGCCCTAACAACATATCAGTCAGTCTGTGTTCCATAAGTCTGTCATCGCCTGGAAATTGATGACACACTTTGAAAATTATCGTCCACATGAACTTGATCATTCGGGCCTGTTTACCATCGGGAGCACCGACTTGACGTACTTCGATGCCTCTGTCTGTTGAATACAGTCTCCGCTATGGTCGCATGGCCTCGACGCTCGCTCGCTGGCTCGAAACGGCGACATCAACTACCTCGTGCAAATTGGCCGACCGGTGTCCGTTTGGGCGTCGTGGTGCTGTTTCAGTATAATTCAATTGACTGCACGTGACGGAGGTTGGAATCGGGGTTTGGCGGATCTGAGTGCTGCTTGCTTCTTGTTGCTGCTCTTTTGGAGGCTTCGGTCTTTTGAAGCTAGCTGCTTTCATTATGTTTACTCCTCTTCTACGGCCTCGTCGCCTCCCTCCGCTCCGCTATGTACACGATCGATGGCGATTCTAAGATCGCGAAGTGCCTGTCGAGACCGATTGTTGAGTTGCTGTGGTGCCTTAGCCTGTCTTACGGTCTGATGTTCGTGAAAGGTAATTGCACTCTTAGTTAAGTAGTTGAAGGCGCTGTCCTTTACTGCCGTAGAGATTGGGGCATCGTTGAGTTGGGAAGTGAGGTTTACTTTCTTGATGGCGTTTCGGAGGTCCTCGAGCTGAACGTTGGTGCTCGTGTACTCCTCTTCTATGGCAATGAAAACATATCCTAGTTCAGCTCCCAATCTGGAATACCCTTGAGAGTTGCTGTGGTGCCACCTTGCAGGCTCATTGGTGACGGGGACCACCTTTGCCTTCACATTAGGCGCTGTCATTGTCCTCGAACCAACTTGGATGGATTCCAATCCAGAGATATCTGACGGAGTCCCCACCTCCGACTAGGTCGTCTTGCGTTGGTAGGGTTGCTTCTGAGGTGGATATCTTGACTCCTATCCAGATCCATGCCTGAGATTGGACCGGCGAACAGCCGAGCGGATTTTTGAACGCCCGTGGAAACGTTCGCCGTAATTGAGACGCTCCACCGTACACGTTGGTTGCAAAGGTGAATTGAGCATTAAAAGTCCAAGGGACAGTAGTGGGGGGGTCCCTGATGGGGATTCCGAGGACTGTCGCCATCTTTTTCTCATGCCGGTGTGAGGGTACGAGATTGAAGAGGGAAAGGCGGGAACCGATGCTTGTTATTCTGTGGGGTGCAGGGTGGATGAGTGGGTATGTTTTTTTTTGAGGAGACGCAAAGCCAATGGCAGAAATAATGCATTATTCTAGCACCCTGTCGGACCAGGCCCGTCATGTTGATATGTATCGTGATAGGTAAGGAAAGTTTTGTGCCTGCTGGCACTCCAAAGCTAGCTAGCAAGAAGCGCTTCAAACTACCGCCATGTCCCTTCGCACTTCTCACCCTCTGTCGCTCATTGTTTGACCACTACTAAAGACTTGTTCTCCGGAGATTGGATGTAAACGCGCTTCGGGTTTCCGTTGGATGTTCTTTGCATTCCGTTGGTTAGTCTGGTAACGTTGCAGAAGACATCGTTGACGTCTGGGTTTCAGTAACTCAATCGACTGACTAGCTAATAAACAGAAGTGGAAGTATGATTGTGAGAAAGGCGAGAATACAATGTTGCTGCTATAGGCTGGTCACGTACATGAGACATCGTCTATCAAACCTGCGCAGGCGCTGCGGGCTTTGCGTCTTGATCTAGTTAAAGCTCCTCCGTTTTGATTCAATGTTGTAACGTGCTGTTCGTTGATATACATATTGCAACCTTCTTTATGCTTTTTTAGAAAAGAGACATCGCAAATAATATAGTTTCAATAATGTACGTCACAAACGCGCTTTGATGTTTCTTCATTGATAAGAACGATTGCTTTCTCGTAAACATTTGTTACATAACTTTTCGCATCCGAATGAGGTTGAAGTCTTACGAGGTTTCGAAGGCATCCTTGCTCGACACAAGATCAAAACGAGGAGTAAAATATTGATATTCGACAGTAATAGTGAATAGTAAACTGTGACGATGATTGTTGACGTGAATGTTTTGGTGAGTTGAGGGCTAAAAAGATACAGACTCTGATTGTTCCTCTGTCTTTGCCGCGCTGGGACGGTACGATATGGCCTGGCCTCCAAACTCCTCGGAAGGAATTCTCTTCGCGCTCGTAAGTGTCGGCATGGAATCTTACCCATTGCTGAGGCCCCAGGTCTCATTTACGGAGACGAGATATCTGAGGTAGTCTCTATAAGAGACGTTGCCACTTTTGGTACCGGGTGGTCATCGCAAGCTTCACGAATTGACTCCTTCCGCTAGTTGGAATTCTCGTTGTGCGCGCGGCTCACCATTCCGTCCTCTTAGAGTTACAGGAAGCACTTATCGCCTCGCATCTTCCTCAATGCACTACGATGGGTTCGTTTTTGGCTTTTGTCGTTTTTGTTCTGGCAACTGTGGGTCGAACGGAATGCACCATGGTAGTTTTGGGAAGCTGTGATTGAAGGCATGATGGCTTCGTAATGCACATCTTTCTTGAACGTCTTGGTTCCTGTTCTTGCACCCAGTTTTGTCGTCGTTCTCTATTCTCAACACGAATTCCAGGTGAGAGCTAAAGAAGCTAAGTGCCAGAGGACGAGTGTATGATATATAAAAAATCAAAGCTGGTTGCAGAAGCATTTGAACGCCGTCTCTACAGAATCGAGCATACCGCTCTCTAATTCAGCCTCGGATAGGCCATGTTCATCCAATGTTCTGATGGTAGCGTGATTCATGTGAAGCTTCAACCATTGAGCCTTCTTATATGCAAGCCCATAGATGTGTACGAAGATGTGCTCGTCATCTCGTTGTCCACTGGCATAAAGCTCTGCATCTGTAACACAGTCACAGTTGTGGGCACGGATATTTCCAGGTCGAATGCTGGATGGTTAATGAGCTTCTAAACCTCCCTTCTATACACATCTAGGAATATTTGGCGGATGTCGACTGGCACTATGATAGTGATTTTCGCGGGGGAATGTTATGCTGCCATCCGCGGCTGAAAATACCTTGTCAAATTAGAGGTTGGATTGCCCAAAAGGTGATTAGATATGGCTTCTCGCAGCGCACTCGCATATGGCATCGAAGCATTTCGAGGGTAGCTTATTGCGCACTTTGAAAAACGAAAAGTTGTCTTTAGGACCATGTGGTGTCTCGTCTGATCTTCTCAATCTCGCTTTCATTTTCTCCTTTCTTTTGAGCTTCGCTAACAATTGAGGCTCGCTCCTCGGCCTGGGCAGTACATTCGAACGTCCACAAGCAAGCATTCACAGATCTGTTGCCGCTTGTTCTTGCAGCGCAGGTATTTCTTGCGCAATTCGCCAGTAAGGGCCAGCACTTTTCTCCTCTTCAGCCATGATGCTTGCACTGACATCGGAGATAATGTTCCCAGGGAAATAGAGGAAATTGTACGCTTCGTTCTTTTTCTCGAGCCTGGGCGCGGCTCTTTTCTTGATAGAATGAGGCTATGTTGCTACCATTCAGGAAGCCGATCACTTCTTCCCGGTCTTTTGGTGATGACTCTTCAGCTTTACAAACTTATTTGATACCAGGTTATACCATTTGCGGGATCCAAAAGGTGGTTTACCTGGTCGAGAAGCTAGCTATAAGCGAACGAAGCTGATGCTTCAATTCTTGCTGATGATGCGAGAGTGAATCTTCAAAAGAGGTGGTGAAGGTCGCGGATTGTCAAATGGTTCAGTTCGCTTGCAGTCAGGACAGTGGTATCATTCCGCGAACCAATGTTCGGCTAGGGGCGTCGCCGCCTCAAGGACTGATACACATCCTCCATGCTCGCTCAAAGATTCATCTTCGGCCAGAGCCTTGGAAACATCAGCCTGATTTTGTGAGGCTCTTCTTCAAAGGCCACAACTCTGGAAGCAGAGAACTCTTCAGCGATGGTGCCCATAGACCCAAGGAAATAACCACTTGCGATATCAAGATCATCTATCATGATGATTGAGAACATTCTCGTCTGCGTCTCAATCCATTCAGAAATTGACGCGAGTCGCGAACATCTGTCAAAGATGACGGACGCAATGAAAGTTTAGCTGTTGGATGATACCACTGGCACGAACTTGTTCTGAACCACGCTGGTAGCTACTCATCAATCCTCAGCGTCTACTCGTTGACCCCGGGTATCTACGCGGTTTCTTTAGATCGAATCACACGGCTTTGCTTTTTTCAAGTGAAACAAAATCAGAAGCAGGCGATGAGGGCGCGAGCTCAGTTATTGACACACACCCCTCACTCACGCAGCGAAGTTCAAGTCGTCTTTTTGCTGACTGGCCTCAATATCAATATTGATCGTCAGCCTACCAGGCCGGTGTGAGCTATCAATTATCTCCTTGTTCAATGCAAACTTGGAGCGTAACATCGTCGTTCTCGTACAGGCACGGTTGCCGAACGTATTCTAGTATCGACGTGTGGGAATCCGGGTGGTACGCGAGGTTTTCTCGCATCTTTTCCGAAGATGAAGTTCTTGCGTAGCATGCCATAATACCTACAACTGTTTTTGCCCCAGCCGCAGGAAACGCTGCGATAAGATCACGATCAAATCGCCATCGGCCCAAGTTTCGTCGTTTATCAATGAATTTTTCTTTTTGATCGCCTTCGCACAACAGGCGTCTCTTGACAGGGGTTGTTGGAACATTGATGACGGGGTGCATAATTGCGTCAAACGGATACTATGGATGCCGTATGATTATCTTCTTGTGCGTTCTTTCGAGGGCTACTTTGAGCCATAGCCTCGCAGTGTCTTCCAAGGTTGTAATCATGTGTCCGACTGGTGGATACGTTGCAGACGAATTGCTACTATTCTTTGTCAGCCTGAAGATCAAAGTACTGGTCGAACCAATCTCGACGTCAAAATTGTCGGGCATGATCGGACTGGATGGTGGCTTTTAGCTTGAGAGCTTCCTCGTGCTGTCACCGCCGGGCGGCACTCCTTTATGGTTCCTAAAAGTATCAGGCTATTTTAATCTTCGGGTCATTTCTCTCATCTGGACAGCACGTCTAACAAGTGCTGGTGTCTTTCACTCCATCAAAACCTCACCATGCCGCTTCTTTTCCGCGGCTAGAACGAGTCTTTGCTCAACCATGCAATAGCCTCATGTAAGTTGTCAGATCAAAACTTCCGTTAGATCTGATCGATAAAGCTCTGGATGGTCGACGCACGAATGCAAGCTGAGCACTGTTGCTGAACGCGTGTCCCAGAACTCGGGGTACTCGTAGATATATTTTCGCGACGGAGGAAGTTGTCTTTCCGCTGAGGATGCGTTTAGTCCTTTTTGTTGGAAGACCAAACGTGCCTCGAAGCTTCGTGTGTACTCTTCTACTTTGGTCTCTTGCTGGATTTCAAGTCATGAATCTTCTCCTGGTTACTCTCAGAGTTAGAAACGAAAGAATAGTCACCAAGGCTTCCAGACTCCACAAGGTCTGAGGTCTGAGAATCTCGCCTTTTGTGGTTTCCATGAAATGCAATGAGATCATCTTTTCTGTTGGACCAATTCGAGTGTATCATATCAGCGTGTCTGTTTGTCTCCTTTGCCCAATAAGAACGGAGATGAACCGTTCGCCATCGATACCCAAGCCACCAAGTTGTTCATGATGCCTGTGGGCGCTTGAAGTGAGTCTCTTGCTTTCAGAGAGTGTCATTACAAGGCCATTTGACTGCTTCGATCTGAAGAGAGAAAAGAAAAAAAAACCAAGAAAGGAAACATGAGATCTTTCGAAGCGGCATTGACTTCGAGCTTTTTTGTCTTCCATCTTCCTCTTTATCAGTTCATTTTGAATCATGCTCTTGATCAAGACAGTGTGTCGGCTTTTCTCTCAGCAGCAGCAACAACTCTTTGTAGCTATGAAGCGCCACCAACGCCAAGGAGTAGAGAGCAAGATGTGCACATATTTGAAAATGAATCGTGAGCCGTTAAAATGGGAATTCATTTGAACAATCTCATGATCGTAGTAATTTAATTGGCTTCTCAACGCTCGTTCCATAAGATGTTCGCTGTCAATGAGGTGACGTCGACCTTTCTCATTATTGTCTTTGCTGTCGGCGTTTGAACAATCTTTTTCTGATCAAATCATAAATATCATTATTTTAGAGTGATTTAAAACGTATGATCGATGTTTCCTGTGATGCTTTTGTTGATCTCTAGATACCCGTACTCGCCATAAGCATTCTTTGCACAGTCGTGATGGGCTTGCTGGTCCCCCATGGTATGGTAACCCTGAAAATACGCTCCCTGATCTCGGTCTATCGCATCGATGCAGGAACTTGTGCTTCAGGCAGGTCGGAGTCGACTGCAAAGTCTGTCCAAAGCAGTGGTGTTGCTTCTTTTCTTGCAATCGCTATCCTCGCTCTTTTTTCTCGTAAAAATCTCAACCGCTTCATCTCTCACTATCCTGAAGTTCGGAGTCGAGCACTTTAATCTGAGCTTGGTGCATCGCTACTAGGGATTTGACCGCGGTCGCAAACACACGCTTGCAAAGAGAGCCTCGAAAAGATTTGTTACCCTGTCTTCAAACTGATGAACAGTATGAGATTCTTTGATTGGTAGCTTCCAATTCCACACTGAAGTTGTTGAACTCTCTCGTATTGAGGAACGCCGGAGCAACCTAGGTTGCTAAGTTCGATCCTATGCTCAACACAAATCCGGGCTGTGAACACTTGTGCAGGCAGATCCATATGCTAAGAGCATCCTTGTCACATATTGCATGGATTTTAGTAGGTCTCGCTGACTTCCTCTGGAACGAAGACATAGTCTCGAGGGCATTTTGTTGGGTCGTGAGCCAACCTCTCCCAAGGTGCTCTTAGCGGACCGTCGTTGGCTTTCTGTGGCTTGTTAGCATTAAAGCCCGCCTGTGGTTGTGTGCCAGAATCGCTAGCCCGATTGCTAGCCTTCTTAGCTTCTGCCTTGTCGTCTGGAGAAGAATCGTCTTCGTCAGCGGTAACCATCTCTCTGTCCCCCGCTATGGAATTGGGCGAGGATGTAACTATTTAAGACATTCACCATAAGTCCCACTACCACTTCTTTTTCGCTTCTCATTTGACAGGTGTTGATAGAAATCAGGCACGCTTTTGACTCTCTTCAGGCATGTGGAGAAACGTTCCGCTCAGTTCTGGTTGCGAAACACTGTTTTGTCTTCCGGAATACCACGCTCATGTTCTCATGCTTCAGTCTCTACTTCTATCCAGCCTACTCCTTTGGAAGTCTGCGTGGACACGGCCAGTCCATAGCCACCACTTGCTGTAAGCTTGAATCAAGCAGTATCACATCCGGGTCCAAGCTCTATGAAACGCGTCGAGCGACCGTCGTCTTGTAGCTGTTGTAGGGTTGGAGCTCAGTAGGTGAGGCCAAGAAGATTCCGCAACGGAACTCAAAGCAAGGAGTGGGCTAATTGGCTGCACTGTGAATTGTTAATAACACAAAGAGAGTCGACGAAAGGGCTCATTGGCCTTGGTTTTAATCTTGGACCTCTGCCATAGCGTTAAGCTTGAAGAAAGCTACTGCACAAGGCCGGTCAAGTCCCTTGTTCGTGCAGATTGTTGACAGGTTCTCTCTTGGTGAGATATCACAAACGCTCCTTGGAAGCGCCCGAGTAACCTGTAAACCATGGTAAAATCACGTGATACTCGCTACTACAGTTTTTGATGCCGTGAGTGTGATTTCTTTTTCCGAATGAAAGGGCTTGAATGACGTTTATTGTGCGTAGAAGAGTAGAGAATATGACATAAGCTAGACCAATGCGACAAAGCGTGGTCCTGGGACGTCGTCCCTGCCTTCCGGAAAGACACGCTCGGGATGCAAGCTGATACCGTTCTCAATGTCCTCATTCGCGTGCTGGGGGCAGTCAAAAGTATATCGTGATCGATTTGGACTCACTGGGCCTGAGGCTGATTTTCTATTTTCTGCCAGTACGAAAGCGTAGCTGAAAGACAGGAGATGAAGCAGTGGCTAAGTACAAAGGATAATTGCGAACTGTACGAGGAATTTGTTAACATGTGAGAGTAGCAGGTTTAGAGCGTTGGTTGATTGAGAGATACACAAGAGGTTCTCAAAGATAGATGCTCGGCATGTTTGTGTATCTTATTCTTAGACACCCCATCTGTAAACGATGTACAATCAGCATCGTATCCATACACCAATATTCGCACTCTTTCATCGTTAAGTATAGGCGGTAGTAGCAATACAGGCCAGAAAATCTTTGACCTTTGGCTCGTCCATGTGTTACTTGGGTTGTCGTCAAGATCATGAAGCAACTGGCTCAAGATCAAAATGTCCGAAGAGCTTATGATGAGTCTCAAAGAGAGCAGGAAAATGGGGAAGAAAGTACTTAAAGTGTAGTAGACTTGACTGATGACAGCTCACATCAACAATCTCTCGGATATCAATTGGATTTGATAGGGGCATCGGACGGTGTGAGAGGCTCGAGTTGATCCGAAGAAGTACTGCCGTAGGCTGACGAGCTGCTTGAGAAGCTGAAAGCTGAAGGACTGTGACCATTAGGATCCATGAGGGAGCCAAGCTAGTCCAATGTGTAAAGTTCAACACGCTTTTGTAGTAAGCTCACCAAGATGAGCCTTGCTTAAGCGTGATAACATTGCTTGAAACGAGCGGATCTCATTGGAATCGAGATTTGAGTGTTAACTTAGGAACGACAGGGGTCAAGGTAGTTGAGAAACTGTTGTCGTGACTATAGTACCAGATACCGTAGAGGCTGATTAGAAAAGGTAACCAAACTATTCTGTCTCTCAAAACACGAAGTAAATTCAACCAATGCGACACCGAAAGCGGCACATCTGAGCTTAGTCTCATATTTTCTTGATTTGTGGCTCCACTCACGACCGTGAATGGTCTTCCATATTCCTAAGACCTTAAGATGTTAAACACAAGGTTCGTCTTGACCGCCGTGATTCGATCGGAACTGTAAGGACTAAGTGAGCAGCTCTTTTGCTTCTGAGTGCTGCGCAATGTTAGGTAGTTGACCCATTTAAGGTATTCGCTGGGCTTGGTGACTCAGCTGCGGATGTAGTAGTGAGTTGGGATTGCAATACCCGCTCGTAAAAATTTCAAAATAGTAAGTGAGACCCTCGCTGGAGAACAAGTTGGTCGATTTACAGAAGGAAAAGGTCGAAAGTATGATCTAGAACTTGGAAATGAGACACCCGGTTCTTCGTCATATCGGGCGAATCGTTGAAAAGTTTAGTTCTTTTGCAAAGTTGACGTGCTGAGTGACCCGAGCTCCCGCTTTAAGGATCTCAAATCCTTTCCTGCCGGAGCGTCCGTTTGATCAATTGCAAGGTCTTGGCCTAGTGTTTATCACCGTAATCTCGAGAGAAGTCGGTCGGGGGTGTCGACTGAAGGCATCTGGTGTCATATCGAGGTTCGCCAGGTTTGTCACCGTCTTCGGGTACGACGAATACTTTCTTGAAACGCGCATAGCCACCTCCTTTGAACCATTCGACCTCATCGCCTTTTGCAGATCTTTCTTTTGAACGACAGATTCGATAGCCAGGCGACTATTTTCAGCATCATCTTTCATTCTAGACGAAGAACTTTTCCCTTCCTTCTCCTTCGCCTTGATAGCTTTTCGCTCTTTGTTCTTCGTCATATCGGGCGAATGGTTAAAAGTTCAGTTCTTTTGCAAAGTTGACGTGCTGATTGACATGAGCTCCCGCGTTAAAGATCTCGAGTCCTTTCCTGCCGGAGCGTCCGGTTTGTCACAGTTCCGCCCAAGTGTATCGGTCGAGAATAAGACTCCCTGCGCCTTCTCTGTGCCTCACTACTTGCGTGAATATTGGAACACGCTCCTCCTGAGAAGGTATACTGGCAGCGGCAAAGCACTGAAATTGTCATCGTCGGCGTTCTGCTCGTTGGGAACGAAAAAGTAAGTCTGTGTTGTTGCCGAGGGAAGACCTTTTGGCGCGGCGGGGAAGGTTGTTTGAAGCTTACGTACTTACCAGCGATATCTTCCTTGATGAAGCAATCTGGGAGGAAAAAGTGGGCTCATTTTTGCAGCCATAGATGCTCATTCGACCTGCTACTTTTGAAGTGAGGTGATAAGCGCCGCAACAGACCTCTCAAAACTAGTCGCTTTCGAGTATTCATGCCATCAAGAGTGGCAACTCTTTTGAAATAGTATTTGGTCCTACTGCGTCATGTATCTGCATGTAAATGGCCACGCACTAGTGATGGGTAGGCGTGGCAAGTTTTGAAGAGATAGATAGTCGCACAACGATTTTTACTCTTTGCTCTGAGATGAAATTGAAGCACTCCAAATGCTAGTGTTATTGTTTTTATTTTTCCCCTTTGGTATTTCTCAGGATCTGATGTTGCTGTAAGCGTGATACTAATAGAGGCGCGCTCACACGCTGAAGTGGAAGCTGTGACTACAGCGCTATACGCGAACAGTCGTTCACGATATTGGGAAGTAGCACCCTGAAGAAACAAGATCAGGCATGATGATGATGCAGCATTAACAAGTTCTGTCTCTAATCACTCTGTCCGTAGAACAGTATCCATGGAGGAAGAGAATGAAGTGACGAGTCCGGCTTAGCTCCACAAGCAGGCAGGCCATACTGTACCAGCTTCCTTGAGCCATACTTATACACCGTGATAGCAATGATAAGATTGACTTGAGTTGCTATTTGCTCTTCGTAATCTTTCACCATCTTGTGAGACGGGCAACGTGGAATTGAAGATCGGGCAAGCGATTTCTTGAATGAACAAAATGATATTGACTGGTGTATATTATTATTGTGATATTTCAGACCTTCGCTCGACCCTCAGTAGAGCTAGAAAGCTTTACCTTCTCTCGGTAGTAGGCGGGGCTCGCCTCAGTGTTCGATGAATTCTTTCCATGATCTTCGTCGTGTGAGTAGGTTGCGCCGACCAACGATGCTGAGGGGAGATTATACGCCATTCTCCCTAGTAGTAGCGTGGCAGAAGAACAATGCAAGTAAGCCACTCTTGAAAAAGAATACGGGCTTTTTCGTCATCGTGCAAGATAAATCATCTAAGCTCTGATTTCGCAAAGCAATACATCGTAGCTCACATGGGGTGGGCCCTATCTTCATGGCAGTTCGTTGTAGTCTTCACCCCGAAGTTCTGATCATTTACTTTGATGAGATGCATTCATTGCAAAATCTCGGAAAACGCAAATTGATATGGTGATGAAAGAGATTAGAATGTCTTTTTTTGTTGCATCGCTACTAAGTAGCCTTGTTTTGAATATTAATTGCTGTATGTACCGATGACTCTTCACAAACTCAGGAGACCAGACTCATTTTGCAGGAGTCATTGAACAGCCATGACGTGGAGAACTTCCTCTCGAGATTCCGGATGAAGCGGATGCAACGTGGGAAAAGCATGCACGATACTGCGGAATGAGAATTTGGGAGTGCGACATAGCATCATAGATTGCGGTTGAGACGGCGTAACCAGATGTGTATATCATCTCGCAGACTGGTGTTCAAGCTGTAATCTTTAGATCGAGAAATTCTTTGAGTGGAAATAGCTAGAGCGTAGAGACGGGGTGATGATAAGTGGATGATGCTTGTACCATAAGTGACTTGCGGAAAGACGCTTGGTTCAAGACGCGACGAAGCAGCGTGTGGCTTACTCCCATAGTCGTTGTCCTCGGCGACAAGTCATGTCAGTAAACAGACAGACGGGAACTGATCGGAAAAGTCCTCAACGAACTTGGGCAATCGTCCTTGCCGTCGTCTGCAGGAGTAGGCGGTATGGAATCCAAGTATTCCGACCCGGTATCACTCTCGTAAATAATGGTTTTTGAGATGTCAGGGTGAGAAGCAAAGTGGGACTATCTTTTGTCTGTCTGGAAGGAGGGTAATGTACGTAGATGGTCTGCACTATGAGCGTCCTCCTGATTTCAACGTGTGAGGGATATTTTCGATGAGTGGTTGCTCTGTGGTGGAAAAGTTGTGAAAAATAATTTGCTGGAGCCGATTCACTACGGCACTTTTTTTTCCTTAGTAATCAATGCCCATGGAACAGGCAGCCCCTCTGCATATGAATTTGCCTTTGCTAAGACAATCACGCTGAATATGAGAACTAGCAGGCTTCAAATCCAAGTAGGTCACATTGCTTGATTGCCCGGGATGAGAAACAAATAAACACTGCATAGCTCAGGTACTTATACCTCAGCGAAGGTGCTCCTCCACACCAACGGCAATTCGAGGTAGTCATTGTTTCTTAAATATGGCCCGCGAGGTCAGCGATATTTGCCGTGCATCATGGCAGGCGTCTACTCTTGTTATATTGTCCATCTTCACTACGAAGATCCTACAAAGTTGCTACCACTTTTTAACAAGTCCGCGAGCTTGGACAGGTTTGGTCGCGAATCTTCGCTTCATTCGTCAGAGTTGCATGCCACTATGTACAGAAAATTTGATCGCATGGCCGAGTCGTAGCTCATCATCACATTCATCAGATCAAGGTCCTACTTCGAAGTTGAGATCACACTCTCTGTCAGGAACCCCCCTTTTGCCATCAAGGTGCCGTCTGAGATGCTGTCCATGAGAGTCTACTCGTGGAAGGATCGGAGTTTTAGATCCGGAGACTCCCACGCAGGTGCGCTTGGTTTTGGAGACGTTGTCTGAGTTGCTGTCCATGACAGAGTGATCATCAAATGATCTGGCCTTTAGGCCAGGAGAATCGAACATGTCCTTGAGCCATTTCCAGAAATCGCGTTTGACTTTGAGACCGCTCTCCATGCGTTTCTCATTGAGACTGTCGTAGACGGCCTTCAATTTGGTCAAGGTTGCGATGGGATCAGGACTGATTATGTTGTCATCAGGCGTCTGAAGGAGATCGGTATTAGCTCTGCTCTTTTCCTGAAAGAAACAAACATACCGATGCAGAGACAGGAGATCTGGCCTTCAAACCAGGAGATTCAAATGCATCCTTGAGCCATGCCCAGAAATCGCGTTTGACTTTCAGACTGGCGCTAGGCTTGGGCTCATTAAGACTATCATAGACCGCCTTCAATTGGGTCAAGGCCGCTACGGGATCTGAACCGAGTGAGTTGTTGGCTGGCATCTGTGGAGTTGGTGTTAGCCCTGGTTTTGTCTGATGCAGACTGGACTTACGGAAGGCGGAAGACGGACTTCTAGGACAGGCTTTGAGAAAGGTGGGAGCGGTCCAGCCGCTACAAGGGCAGATAGCGCGAGGAGGACAAGGAAGAGACGCATGGTGATGTTTGATAGAGTTCTGTGTGTGTAATGATGCACGTAAGTAATAGGTTTCAGACCTGCTGATGATGTATGTATCTGTAAATGAGAGTGCGAAGAGATTTTGCGTATCGCCAGATGCGTAAGTGATTATCAGACCTGCTGATGTCGATGAGAACGTGGTGGATAAAAGAAAAAAGTAAAATGGATGTCTGGTGAGGGAGGAAGAAAAATGAAGAGAGCATATCTAGAAAGATATACCCTTGTTTCAGAAGCTTGGACCATGTTTCACGTGACTTGGCGCCAGCAGGTTTCATCTGCCAATTACATTGCTATTCTTGCCCAGTGTTCCGGAATCGGTGAGCGCCTATCAAATGCCAGTGGCTAAGTATGAGCATCACATATCTGTTTTACAGCTGGCACGAGGTCACCACGCTTCTGGTGTATACTGATCGACGAGTAAACGCGGGCTTCTGAGGGGCGAGAGGCTAGAGTGGCCAAATAATTTTGGCACGAGCGGCGCGATTGGCTCTCATTCTTCTTGCCCAGGTATTCTTGATGGAGAGTGTTAAACGGAATCCCCCACAGATAGGAAGATTGATTTCACCTCCACTATACTATGCTCAGTAAGCTCCGAAACTCTGTAGCAAATATGTTACTTCGCGAACTACCTAGAGTTGCACTGACACGATGGTGGGAGCCTACGGGCGCTAAGTCACGTGTGCCACTGCTTAGTAATCGCTGGGAAGGAACCTGCAAATTTATCTTATGTGGCCGCCTGTGATTACGATACCATCTCATAATCTTGGCTCCTACAATCGAGTATCCACCTCACAGATCCTGACTGACGCACGGTGCCGTTGCTGACTTCTCTCATCCTTCAACTCACAGCGTTTATCCTTCTTTTTGTTGCCCAATTTCCACATGATCATCATCGTTTCGTATCGTACCGGTCAGCAAGAAGTAACTTTGAAAGCGCTAGCATTGTCTGATCAATTCTTCGGTCTGTCGCGAAAGTGCTGCTCGAATTTGAGACTTGATCGCTACAAGCAAAGCACCTTGTCTCCAAATCGCCGGACGACTGTGATAAAGATTTCCCTCCTCGTGCGCCTTGTTCTCAGGAGAGTGGTAACCTCGCGTTCGCGGCGGGTAAAACATGACTGGCCTTGTCCTCCACTTCAAGTTCCTCCCTCATTACTACTCATGCCCTACGCGAGTAGGCTCACACATCTCCGCCTGAATCCAGTACTTGCTCTATTGCTCTTCCACCAGACCCTCTCCAGTGGATCCAAGCCCGCCGTTTCTTTCCCCTCTCAACAATCATCGATCTTCCGTCTGTGCTCTCCGCTCCTAGGTATGGTGATATTAGGGTGCGGACATATCGATGGGTGTTAGGAATCTGTCTGCCATAAAGAGTTGCCAATAATCCCAAGAACTATGCCCTGAGAAATTTAATCGATATTCTTGTCTATGCCCGCGCTCGCCCTTTTGACAGGGGTTGCCTCATGGGTGACAGTGCGGCGAATTGAAAAAGACGAGACACAACCATCCAGATTGAATTGTTTCTGCATTTTTCCTGAAGTTGCTGGGTTCCCTCGTTTTTGCGTGCGATGAATTCAATTCTACAAAGAAAGTTATAGTGGCCTCGTCCTTCATGGCACTATGCGCGTAGGGTAATACTTGCTTCAAGCTCGCACCGTTGTCTCAGGTACCTTCTGGTCGGGCAAAGTTCGAAGAGGATGCGGCAGGAAAGGGCAATCCGACGGCTGTGAGTGTCCATGAGGGGTCTTGGACAGCTATGCTATTCACGACTTCTTCTCCTGGCCACGCTGGACGTGAACTGGTTCTAAACTTAACAAACGACATCGAGGAGGGTCAGCAAAGGTGGTGCATGACGGAGGATATGGAGATTGAATTGGAGAAGGGAATGCAGAGCTGTAAATGTCGAGGACGTTGTTGGACTCCTTCGGTCTTTGAGCGATCAGAGCTTGGCTAAATTGCGACCCACGCGTCGATAGAGTCCTCTTCAGCTTTTGCCGATTAGACCTTCTAGCTCACGTCAGGTTTCGTATTCATAGAGGACTTCGTGGGCTTGATGAACTGGTTGCATCACACTACACCAGCATAGCAACTTGCGCGGTCACCGTAATTTTTCTGGTGGAGCCACACCAGTCTTACTCAGCGTTGCGTGAATGGGTAATGTGAGAGGTTCAAGGGAATTTAAGGCAGATGTAGACATGGGCGGGGATATTTGGCTGCCAAAGCTCCATGAGACTATGACATTAGCGATTCTGTTCGTCGACATAAAGAACAGTGGCAGGGTTTTGTTTTCAAGACTTGAAGAAGAACAGAAAGCACGTGCATGGCGAAAGCCTTGTTACTGATACTTTGGTATCTTTTCCAAACCTCTCATTAAATATATGAGAATCTGCCAAAAGTCATGCGTAGAGGGAAGCACGAAATTTCCAAATCTTAGACGTGGCGATTTGAAAAAGCTCCCTTGTTTTCGTTTGTGCATATTATAATGGATTTCAACCAGAACCAGTTGACTCTCTCCATCGAAAATGTGGAGAAAATAATTCATAGCATAGAAAACAGTTCTCTTTTATACCAAATGACAGCATCCAGGGTAGATTCTGTTATGATTGGCACTTATTTCAGGTAACGCGCCCAGAACTTCAGCCTGAGGGCTTGCTCAACATCCCCCTCTATGCATGATGTTTATTGCATCTTCTTATAATGACTATAAGTTTGAAGTTTCCATGCCTGAATCAAAATAGACCCTCTTCAGAAATCGATCACTTTGCCTTTTACAAATTATGAAAAGACGATGAGATATTGAGTGTACTATGACCTCGGACAGCGCACGGCATGAATGATCGATATAGGGACTCGATTGACTTGCGAGCGGGAGAGAAGACCCTGACGTCAGAGACTTTGCAACACACAGTTGCTAGTAGTGCAGATTTCATCTTCGGGGGCGCGGGGGCTGTACGTGCGTTCTCTTTCCTACAACGGCGCTTTAATCTCACGGATTTTGCCTATCAGCATCGCCCGAATAGCAGCCCCCACCTGCGACTGGGCTGCCTCGCGGGTGACAGAAAAGCCTGCGCACCCAATATCTGCAAATCTATCACAACTTGCCAACGAAAGGTCCTATTCAGAATCTTCCGCTCCGTGATGAAGAGGAATTAGCAGAAGTAGTGACCAAAAATCGTGACTTTCAGTTTTTGGAGGGTGTATTGAGAAAGTTATTTCAAATAATAAAGTGGGAGGATTGTTTGGTGTGTGCAGGCTTCTCTGTCACTCGCGAGGCTGCAACCCACAAGGTTGCATTGTGGCTGCAGCTCTGCCTCATCGGTGGAAAATGTGCCGCTGACGAGCTAGCGTGGAAAGTTCCTCGATCTCGGTGCGTTGTGTTATGGAAACTACGTCAAAGAAGGCATGCACTTTCGCTATCCAGCTCGAAACTGTCCGTGAGGTTGAAGAAATGAATACATCGGATTTCAGAACGACGGGCGCTGTATGGACAGAGGAGCCCGAAGAGGATCACGTCAATACAGCTACCTCTGAAACGAGGATGCAGGACGATGATACAGAGTTGGCAGAGGCAACGTTGGATCGATGGGACCAGGACAAATGGGCAGAGAATATTATGAAGCAGTGAGCTGGCCACCGTCTTCCAATTTGGACGCTTTTACTGACGTACCGACGAAGGGGCTTTTTGAAAGAGTCGAAGCCGAAACTACAAAGGCGGATCTCAGATTTTCTCGCTCGAACGAGTGCAACCCAGAGACAAGAACTCGAGACGGGGCGTGCGAGGTTGTTGGAGGTCATCAAGGCAGCACAGTTTGAGCAGGAAACCAGATACCCCGAATCAGCGGACAAGTCAAGGCAAACGCGTCGTGAGAGGGCGCAAGCCAAAATAAGAGCCGGGTACAAGACGTTCTCGGAAGTGACATATGAATACTCCAAGATCATGGACATGCTCGTCAGCCAAGCACCTGAATATGTTGCCTTGGCGTGGGGTGCTATAAAGATTGTGCTTGTGATTCAGATCAATCACGAAGAATTGAAGCAGAAAGTGAAGGACTACATGGAGCAGATCAAACTGAAATTCGAAATGATTGATCATCTCACGGATTTCATCCCGAGAGAAAACCTCGTCGCGGCTGTGGCAAAAGTTTATGAGCTTTTCTCGAGATTTTTGGCAAAGGCTGTCAAGTATTACTCAATGAATATGTCCAGTGAGTGAAACTGAAATATCATGAACTGGCGGGACTGACTATTTATTTCAGAGGCCAGAACGACTGCCTTTTTCAAGCCATGGAAAGTCAATTTGCAGGGTATAGTAGATGCAATTGATCAGGCGTTTGCAGATATCAAAGACATCTCGCACTTCCACGGCTTGCTAGAAGGTCATGCCAGCCTGGGTCTCGGCCGAGAAAACCTGCATAATATCAAGATAAGTGTCAAGATGCATGAAGAGTCATTAGAAAGACTAGATGGTCTAGAACAAATGATGCAACAAATCCAGGCTATGGTCGTTAGTTTTTCGAAGGAAGTGGATGTTCAGCAGACGGCAAATTTTCTTCGGAAGTGTGTCAATGAGACTCTGGAGGAGCCCGAGCAGAGTCGTAAACCGCACGGCCAAGACGAAACAATCCAAGGTGGGTGTCTACACGTGGCTGAAAGTGTGAGACTAGCCTAACGGTTACAGAGCATGAAGGAGCCACCGGTCATACACCCGATCCCTACAGAGAGGTAGATGCGAAGTCGTTACTCAATGACCTGTTCGTTGAGCTTCGAGAATTTCGTCAAGATGCGTCGAGGCGCGAGATGGCCATTGAGCAGACTTCTGAGATGCGTGACCACAGATCCAAGCGGAGAAATATTATGCGCATCGAAGAGGTGATGGGTTGGGCTGAATCAGAGTCCTCGCGACTGCTATGGATCAACGGGCACAACGTACTTCGCCGGTCGGTTTTCACCACCTCCTTCGCAGTACCATTACTCGTTCTAGGTGAGAGCAACTGCGAAACCACACTCGTCCTGCGCCACTTTTGTGGCGATAGTTCGGTTTATGAGACTGGAGGTTGCCGAATCTTGGTTCAAGCTCTCCTGTATCAGATTCTTGAGCAGCATCCTGAGGTGTTTGACCGTAAAAAGGCGTCTCTGACCAGAGAAGCTACAAGCACATTGACAACTCTATGGAATCTCTTCCTCGACTGCCTTGCAGAGGTTAGCGCCGATTGCACTTTCATCATCATAGAAAACATCAACGTGCTTAGGACGCCAGCGGAGTCCAGTTTCGATGAAGGAAAGTTCATAATACAACGACTGCACGCTCTCATTCAAGATTCAACAAAGCTGATCAAGATTCTGCTCGTCGCGAGCCTGGCGAGGGATCAGGCATCTTCTTCAGAGGGTCGTTCAGTCCTCATGCTAACGCAACGCAGGGAGTCAATGAGTATTCTAGAAAATGAATTGGCACTGGTGTCGCACAAGTTGATTGAGATTCAGCAAAAAAGGTGTAAAAGTATCACATTCGCCGAAATTACCATGTTGTATGTTCCGAACACCACAGTGTACACCACTGAGGATGACGAGCTACGGGCTTTTGTTATCGTCGAGCTAAGTGGCATGGAGCCGCGATCGTTTGAGTCGTATAACCCGTTGCGAATGCGCGCATGGACCATCGATCATGACGGACAGAACGTAGCGCGAAGGTATTATGATCTCACCGTGTCGCAATTCAGCGGTCAGAAGGAGATCAAATGCCTTCAATATATTCCAGCAGGGTTTCTGCCAAGTGAAAGTGAGAAGAGAAGAAACTTGATTGCTCGGGGGAAGCTGTGGTGGACATACAGCTTTGGCATACACCACATCACTACAGATCGATACAAAACGCAGGTAGGTTCAATGAACTTAGACGGATATTGGAGGTGAAATTCTGCACATCGAATTGAGATTCTTTTTTTCAAAAGCAGTCAGCTGTGCTTAAGAGGTCGAAGAAGGGGCAAAGGCATGGGGAGAACATCTAGGACCACTTGGAAGACAGAGGCGCAAAGGCTCTGTGCTGTGGCCCAGTCCCTTCGAGCGAGTTGTTTCCCTTCGTTCCTTACTAATACTCTGATGTCACAGGCAATAATTGACCAGCGGCGCCGGGATCGGGCTACATATCTCCCGAAATTCAGCCCCTTCCTTAAAATACTGTCGGCAGCAACATTAGATACATTGAAGCCTCTGTATCTCCTACTTTGCCCGCCTCTTGTCGACGCATTCATTTTGCAAGAGATGAAGTGGGGTAAGAACCCGTACACTCAAAACAGTCTTCTTCCTGACACTTTGCAGCCACCATCAAAGTCTTTGACATCGAACCATATCGATACGATACCCACTCTTTAGATCGAATGGTATTGCCCGATGGACACGCGCATAAATTGAAAGCGGTTTGTCAAGGCCAGATGATGGGCGCTACCTCCAATTCAAGTAAACAGCCGACAGGAGGCCATAAGAATGGTGGACTTGTAATTGCGATTTGCGGAGGGCCTGGAGTTGGGAAGACATTGGCCTCTGGTGTGTACATTCGTTGCCCCGATAAAATAGACCTGACATTGTGGAGAATGTGTTGCAGAGTACACCAAGCGGCCCCTGCTATCGGTTTCTACCATTGATATGGCTGCCAAAACAGATGCGTTTGAGAAAACACTTCAAAATACGTTCAAGCTTGCAGAATCATGGAATACAAATATTGTCTTCCAAAAAGCCGACGTCTTTCTGTCGACTATGAGAGGTGGAGATATTGTACACAATAACATGGTGTCAGGTGGGTATCTTGCGGCAACCGTGTCTCACCTTCTTGACACTAATATTGTGTAGCCTTCCTTCGTTTCTTGGATCAATTTCATGGGTATGTCCACCACGATTTAGATTTGCGCATCATACTAATGTCACAGGATCTTAATTCTTCTCGCTAAAAAAGGTAGTGCGTCTGTGTCATCGTCGAGATGAAGATCTAATGGTATAGTAGTCGAGGTGCTTGATTCTTCTTTGCAACCCCGCATACAGGTTTCACTCCTTCTCCCCACTTTGCACAAAGCTAAGCGAAGCATGTTCTGGGATCAGCTGTTTGGAGAGCTGGAGGTGAATCGCAAAGATCTGCGCGTAGATCCTGAAGTACGAGAGTACTTGGATGAAGATAGTCAACTCACAGCGTTCAATTGGAATGGCAAACGGATGCGGAACAGTAGGCCATTCGATTCGGCGCATTCGGAATACGTTCGGGCTAATCGTACGCCACAGTCCTTCAGACGGCGGTTGCTCTCGCTGAAAAAGACGCCCTTGACGAAGCGTTGCTTTTGGGGCCAGCGTCATGTTAGTACCGCCTATCTAAAGTCTTGCCCTACTTAGCCGCTGAAGTTTGTGAGCAGATTCGGTTGGTTGGAAGATAGACTTGCAGCAAAAGCATATTGAAATGGCCATCGGTTCATCGTTATCCCAGGTGATATAGTATCTGAATCATTATCGTGCCCGCAAATCTCAGCGCTAGATCCATCAAAATAATTCCACTTCATCATCTGAAATCTTGAAATCTAGAAATCTAGTGCTTTTGAGAAGAAACCTTTTATGACACAGGATTATGGAAAACATCAAAGGCTCGAAATTTGACACCAGTCTTCTTCGATAGAGCACGATGACGGTTGCTTGATACTACTTCACAGTACTTGAAAGCGGCGCAGGGATATCCAGAAGAAAGTTATGAGATGAGCCAAGCGGAAGGCATAGAACAACAGAGAGCACAGAGAGCACAAAAGACAGGACACAGGACACAGGGCGCAATATCAACGACTGCTTACATCGCATCTGGAAAAAGCAGTCCCCAGATCATTGCTCCGCTATAGACCCAGCTTTCATCACCGTGCCGACATGCGCCCCGTAATCCGGTTCCGATAATTTTACCAAGAAAGGCTAAGCTGCCCTGCACGGACGGCTTTTCTTCTGCTCCGATCCCATCGTCTGGCAGGGGGGTGAGACTTAGCGGCTCGGCCCTGCAGCCAAGGCATTTTTATTACCCCCCTGCCGCGGGCGCCAGACGAGGGGATACCGCTTGTAGCTACTTCTTTCCAAACGGGGCTACGTAGACGTTGTATTTATGGTGAGAGAATTCGAGAATACCATACTGGAACAATTATTGCGGCGAATATCGTTGTGTGGAGGAGGCTTAGAATGCGGGGCTGCTTGTTGTTTGAACCCACTCATTAGGTAATAGACTCGCTTATATTGCTTATACGAAGGATTCATGTGACTCATATGGGTCTGGCAAATGATCATGGAAATGACATCCCTCTCGTTGACCGATCTTCGATATGAAACCCATAGAAATTCGATAATTGTTTAAGTTCGATTTCGAGGTCCCTTTGTCCTATATAAATTGAATCATGATCGTTTTCATGTTTTTCTTTTTATATTATTTAAACACGATCATTATTATAATTATAATCATAATTTATTATTATTAAAACTATTCGATTATTAATTATTTCGCTTCGCAATCTATTCTCGCAACAAATTATGAATTCGATTAATTTATTTATCAAATAATTATTAAACGAAATATCGTTATCGCCTCAATGAAACGAAATATAACATTCATTGATCGAGAAATAACGTTATCAAGTTTTTATATCATTAAATAAGATTTAAATTCGTTAAATAAAAAGCCCGTAGCATTTATTAAAAAAAATAAAAGATAAATATTAAAAATCGATTTAAACGATTTAAATAAGTCGTTTTTATGACATTTATATGTTAATTTATTTACTTTAAAAGTTTATAATTATAATAATTAAGTTTAAATTTATAAAAAGTTTTTTATAAAACGTGATATATAAAACATTATAAAAGAAATTAGAAAATGTTCGAACGATAATCAAAAAGAACATAATTGAATGTTTATAAACTATTAAATAATTATTATATTAATAATTAATGTAAAAGAAACGTAATAAAGTTATATAAATAATATAAATTTATTCAAAAACGTATAAAGCGAGCTGAAACGATTTTATAAAATAAATAATAAAAAAGGTTTATTATTTATATTATAACGATTTTTCGATTATATTAAAGATAACGATCACTTTAAAACGATTGAGCGACGAAATTTATAATCTCGTATCGAATATAAAGTTATTGAATATATATTATATAACGATAATTGTGAATGTATATTAAAAAACGAATACGATATAACGAAGCATATTTTAAATTAAATCGATATTTTAATCATAGCATTAGCTTTAAAATAACTTCGTATAATAAAATAAAATGTCAAACGCAAAAATAATTTAAATATCGTTAATACGAAAAGAAATCGTAATAACAAACAAAGTTAAAGAAATTGCTCGAAAGATAATAATTATTAAAAATTCAATGTGTATATAATAACTTATATTAATAATATATAAAGAATATTATTTATAAAAAGTAATTATAAAAAGCAACATCACGAAAAAGATACGCATTCGTTAAAACGCTAGATTAAATATGAACTAGCGCAAATATAAAGGCATATCGAATATATTAAACATATTAAATACTGATGCAAATATAATATAAAAATATAAGAAAAAAATTATAATAATAACTTCTTAAATATTAAATGCTTTAAATGTGATAAAAAAAATTATTATAAATCGAATTATTTTAGTCTTGAGAAAAAAGAGAAGAAAACGAATAGAAATAATATTTCACGATTAAAATATGATCGTAAAATTTTAAGCAAGTTCACGATTCGCCTTTTTAAACGAAAAAATAAAGTCGTTATTGCAACGAAAGAAGAAGATAATAATATAAAAATAATATTTCGTAAAAAACGTGTTTGAATAATTATATATCGCAAACAAATTATGAAAAACTTCGAATAAATTATCGACTCGAAGATTATACGTCATATAACATTTTAAAATAAATTATTTATTAACATAAGTCACTACGATAAAGTAATGAAATTCGATAAATAAAATAAATTATTATATAAAAATATAAAAGATATTCGTATACGAGTCGATCGTTAAATATAAATTTTGAAGAATATATTTTATATGTCGAACATAAAAGTCAATTTATTATTTATTATCGTTTTTAATAAACGTGAGTTTTTAATATACTTCAATAATTAAATAATACGAATCATTAACAAAAAAACGAATAATATCGTCGTTTTTAATTATGTAAAAAATAAGTTTTACGAATTAATAAATTGCAATTTCGATAAAACATTTATATTAAACGATTAAACGATCGTAATTATTACGAAGATCTTATTTAAACGTAAATATCTTATTTTTATAACATTTAAATTAATGCATTAACGATTTAATTTTTCGAAAATATATAAATTAAAAATTTATATCTTTATATTTATAAAATGAATCGATTTAAGATTTTAAAAAATTTCGATTACGACGTATATGATGCTATAAAGATAATAAAAATTATTAATAAAAAATCTTATATAAAGATACGATATCTGCAGCAAAAACATATATCGATTTTTAAAATAAGTTTTTTATCGATAACATTAAACGAGAATGTGTGCATTTTATATCGTTTATTAATAAAATAATTAAATGAACGATAATACGATCTATCGCATTTAAAATCGAAATTTATAATTATTTAATTCGCGAGATTAAATATTTATTAATTGAAAATAAAAAGTCGATAATATATATTCGTATTAATAATGCATTAAAATATAAAATTATCGAGAAAGAGTTATACGATATAAATGTTTATATAAAGTTTATTTTCATTTATATCGCATATTAAAATAAAATTTCGAAAAGATTTAATAAAATGATAATTACGATAATTAAAACAATGCTCGTTTAATCGAAATTGTCGTTATTTTTTTAAACAAAAATCATAATATACGCGTGTCACATTTATAATAAACTCTTTATCAAAAAGAATAAATTATTTAAAGAATAATAAATAAAAATAATGTTAAATTTCAACAACGAGAAAGTATTTAAATGCGTGTGTAAAATGTTTTTATTTAAAAATCAACGACGAAGCAAGTTATATAACGTAAATTATTTAAAAATATATATCAAATATTATTCGAAAATTCAATATCGTAATTATAAATTCGAAAAAATCGATTTGAATAATTTACGAATGTAATTTTCTACGAGCATCGAAAAGGTTTAAAATTGTTAATTAAAACTTTATTTCGAAATTCGACTTCTTGCGTGCAAAAATAATACTTATATTATTTAACGACGACGATATTATTAATAATATCGTCGAAATAATAATTAAATATATATTTAATAACGACGATGATTAAAAGAACGATAAAATCTTAATTAATAATATTATATCGTCATCGATAATTAAATTAAATAAAGATTTAAGAAAGTTTATATTAAAGAAAAACTTTTATTAAATAATCTTTAATTATTATAAAAAAGATTCGCAATTTCGTTTATTAAATAATATTAATGAGAGAACTTTTCTTTTCACAATTAATGAAATCTCGAAAATCTTAAATATTATTTCAAATAAACGTCGAATAATCGAAATTTCGATTTTTCAAATCGAATTTAATTCGATTTTAAATGTTATTATTATAAATTTAAAATATATTCTCAAACTAATAGACAATATACGACTCTTTATAAAGTTTATAATTATATTTATTAAATCATCGCGTATTTGTAAAACGAACATTCGTATAAAATTTGATAAAAATTTTCATCGTAAAAATTAAATACATATCGCACAATATATCGAACTTACGATTTATAAAAAAATCATTAACGTATTTAATGCGTTTAAATAAAAGTTTGATATTATTTATTAAATTATCGATTTAATAATTAATAATATTTAAAAGCTTAATAATTTATTTATTGAACGTAAATTTATTAATTGTAAATGAGTGTTCAAGATCAAATATAATTTCGATAAAATTATTAATTAATATAAAATAAAATTAATTGTTCGAGAATATTCATAAATGAAAAATATAAATTACGTTAAAACGTTCGCATTTATCTTAAATAAAATTATTATTCGTTTTAACGATTTATTTAAATTTATTAATTTATTAATTAAATATTAATAACGCGTATTTTAATAACGAATTATATAACGAAATTTATATAATAATATCATTTAAATATTCAAATGTAATTGATAATAAAATGTTTCGTTTATTAAAAAAATTATACGATTTTAAATAATTAACTCGTATTTGAAATATATTATTCGAAAAAATCATTATTAAAATAAAATTCAAATTTATATTTTCGAATAAATGTATTTATATTCGAATCATAAATTTAAAATTAATTATCGTCGTTTTTTATGTCGACGATATTTTCATCTTTATTATAATTGAAATTTAAATAAATTTTATCAAAAACGATATTAAAACATTTTTTAAAATGAAAGATTTCGATTTAATTGATAAGATATTCGATATTCAAATATATTATATCGTTATTATTTTAATTTTTAATTAATTATAATACGTTAAAAAGATCTTTTATAAATATAAAATAAATTAATGCATTTCGATCGTTATATTATTTGATAAATACGAAATAATCGAGATTACTTATATATTTTAATAAAAAACGCGTTAATTAATTAGGTTATTAAAAACGCATTGAAAATTTTATATACTTTAT
The DNA here is from genome assembly GCA_009733775.1 of Alectoria sarmentosa. Classification (NCBI taxonomy): domain Eukaryota; kingdom Fungi; phylum Ascomycota; class Lecanoromycetes; order Lecanorales; family Parmeliaceae; genus Alectoria; species Alectoria sarmentosa. The sequence continues at coordinate 46,673 of WOGZ01000257.1, forward strand.
AATCAATATACGATTTAATTCAACTTTTGCGATTGATAAATTAAATTAATTTTATTATAATTTTATTATACGTTATTTAAATATAATTAATCGAGTATTTAAATATATCGTCGATATTATTAAATATAATTTACGTTTTTATAAAGAAATTTTTTTTATCGTTTATTTAAATTCGATTTATTATAACGATAAAACGAATAAAAAATTTATTTATAAATATGTTTTATTATGAAATTAAGCGATTTATGTTTAAAATAATGAAAGTAAAAAAGTGTTATTATTAAAATTAACTATATCGTTTTTATTAAAATTATTAAAACAATCGTGTGAATTATACGATAACTTTAAAAATTACACTTTCGAATTCTCAAAAACGATTTTATTTATTTATTCGACGATAATAAAAATAATTTTGCTTTCGTTAAAACTTTTAAATATTATTAACGTATTGAATATATCGATATTCAATATTATTATATGCGAGAAATTTTAATTAATAATGAAATTGTTATAGATTTCGTATTTTTAAACGATTAAGTCGTAAATATACTTATTAAATTTTTAATCAAATAGGTTTTTGAACGATGCAAATAATTAATAAATGTGTATAATTTTTATTAATCGAAATAAGCGAATTCATAAAAAGAGAATATTGTTTAAATATATTTATTAAATAATAAATTCGCTTATATTGTTTATATAAAGAACTTATATAAATTATATAAATTCGATAAATGATTATAAAAGTAATATTTCTCTCGTTGATCGATCTTCGATATAAAATTTACAAAAATTCGATAATTGTTTAAGTTCGATTTCGAGGTCTCTTTATTTTATATAAACTGAATCATGATCGTCTTTATGCTTTTCTACTTATGTTATTTAGACAAGATCATTATCATAATTATAATCATAATTTACTATTATTGAGACTACTCGGTTACTAATTATTCCGCTTCGCAATCTGTTCTCGCAACACTGCTTGAAGACGTTGGAGTAGGGAAATGAGTATGGTCGCTGGATATCTGGGGGCCGTTGTTGGACGAAGCATTTTACTTACATGACGGTTCAGGTCGATGTTGGGTGGAACTATGGAGAATACAGCTTTTTGCAAAACCCTTGGCGGGAGCGTCAAATCGCTACAGCGGGACTGTGGGTCAGTGAGTTTGCATAGGAGGTCAGAGCATGGTGGCCATGACACATGGCCTATCGCATGGAATGTTTCAGAAAAGCGGTCATAGCAGGAGACACCGTGTCCTGATGGAGCGATATATATGCCTGTCC
>WOGZ01000258.1:0-47870 GCA_009733775.1 Alectoria sarmentosa
ATTGGATTGGATTGGATTGGATTGGATTGGATTGGATTGGATTGGATTGGATTGAATTGGATTGTAGATATGAAAGGGGGATGGATTGTATTGTGTCTATGAAAGGGGGATGAATGGGGTTTCGGGGCTTGAAAGGATATGGTTTTTTTCGTTTGCTTCGTTTGTTTGCTTTGGGGAGGTTTTTATGGTTGGTGTTGTGGTTTTGTGGTTTTGTGGTGTTGTGGTGTTGTGGTGATTTTGGTGTTTTGGTGGTTGGGCGATGATGGAGATGGAGATGGAGATGGAGATGGAGATGGAGATGAAGATGAAGATGGAGATGGAGATGGAGATGGGTTTGAGGGTTTTGCTCTGGGAGTGTCTTCTTCACGCAAAGTTTTTATTCTCGCGCATTTACGATTTTCATCAATCCTTTCTGCCGCGACGTTTGGGGACAGAGAAGAAGAAGAAGAAGAAGAAGAAGAAGATCTTACATACATACATTACCCCCTAGCGCGCTGCGCTCTGCTGAGAAAACCCGTCCCGTCTTTTCGTGCTGCTGCTGCTGCTGCTCGGAACCATAATCGAATCGCAGCCCTTTTCCTTCACTGTAGAATAAACAAAGATTGGCTGGAATGGGAACTTGTAATAACAAAAATTGGCTGGCTGGAATGGGACTTGTTATTTGCAGAAAACCCGGATTTTGCCAAACTTTGCCCCTCTATTTTACTTAAGTAAGTAAACTATAGCTGCTAGATAGATATGGTATTCATAGACTGTTTGGAATTATGGGTGGGTTTTTTTTTTGTTGATTGAGAAAAGGGAAGGGAATATGTGCCTAGCTACCTAAGCATGAGGGAGTGGGTTTTTATTTATTTATTTGGATGGATGGTATATATAGTTTGGTTACATGTGATGTATATATGTCGTCAGCTGGGATAGGATAGTAGCGTTTTTTGGGATTTTCAAGGGATGATAGGTTATAGAAGAAAAAGAAAAAGGCCCTTGTCTCGTTATCTCGTTTTTTTGTTTAGGCTAGGCATTGCGCCGCTGCTCGAATCCATAACACACTTGAGCCTTTTGGGCGATTTATTTTACTTGGAGACAACAAGTCGACTCAAGAGGGCTGCAAGTGTCGCCTTCACAAACAGCAAGTTTGGAACGTCGAGACGTGAATGCTCTGCGGTAACGCAACGCCATCCGCACCCGTAGGCTGGTCCATTGAAAATCTCTCGTAGGTACTGCAATCCCTTCCAGGCGAAGACGGTGGTGGTGTCAATGACCCGAGTGCCCGTCGTCGCCGCTTTTGAAGGGCCGTGTTGAGCAGACGTCGTTGAGGGTTCGAGTATACTACTCGTGGCATTGCTTCGAGCCCCAGATACTAGTACCTGGGGAAGGTCGTGCCGCTGTGTTGTTTTATGTTTCTGTGAGATGAGAGTGTGATGGTAAAAAGAGAGAGACGGAGACATGATGTGAGATTCCATGAGTAATGCAGCGCTCTGGCGAGAAGGGCATGGTAGCCATATTGACTGCTGTCTGAAAATGGCAGACTTGGGAGACTATATGCGTCTGGGCTGAGGTAATGCTAAATTCATTTATCATTTTCGGTCGAGAGTGCCTTGGTGAGGGCTGCTCTTAAGCAAGCGTTGATGGAGCCGGTATAGGTGTAGGTGAATGCCATGCGTGGTGTTGGTGGCCGTACACGTGAGAGGATCTGTGGCGGTGTGGATTGGCGAGAACGGATTGTTCCACGCCGTACTGGAAAGGACTGATATTTTTCGTAGTAAGTGTAGTAAGGCTGGGAGTACCCAAGGCATATGATGTTTCTCACCGTTCAATCCTAAACGGTTTTTGAGCGGCGGATTTTGGGCGGTCCGCATAGGCCTTTGGGATTAAATGTCATAATTTGTGTGGAGAATTGGTTAGCCTCCGGGCGGGCAGGGATTGGTTCGATAACTGAATAAATTAAGATGGCGTTTGAAGCTGAGAGAAGACCTGCGGGGACCATGAGACCTGGGCTGAAAAGTGTAATGGGAGGAGGTGTGTTTGGAGAACATTGGTGCTTTTTTTTGAGGTGGTGCTACATATAATACGCAAGCTGTCATCGTGAAAAACGTTGAAATTATAAATATCAGCATGAGACAGTTGACCGATGAGAGGATAGCAAAGGTGGTCGAGGGCTAATGATTGGCTGGGAAGGTTTGATTGAATTTTGTTGAAAATAAGACGGGCTCATTATTTTGATATGGTCGAAGACAGGATGTGAGGCTGGTCACGAAAGTGTGCTTCTTGCCCGAGTGGTGATGCTCATCTTGACCTGAAACCTTCTTTCAAGCCACCATTCTCATAGGACTGTTGTCCAGCGTTTGCATACAGCAACGAGAATCTCGGCGGCCTGACCAATCTGCGAGTGGCTGTTTCATTAAACCCGAAGTAATTCGAATCATCAGCGTTACCCCAAATGGATCCAACGTTCTACGTTTTGGACGGCTTTTTTTCTTTCACTGGAGGACAACTAATCTGGAGCAAAACAATGTCTCAGTAGCGGGGGACAAATACGCCACGAGCAAGCCGAGATCTATACATCTTGCGTTAGTCCATTTGTGCTGTTTTGCCACCAGCGAGATCGAACGGACCGAATAATGTTTGGATTGAATACTGTGAATTACAGCCCGCAGGTGAAAGGATGCGATCATAAGCTCTGGATACGTTGGAAAATGTTGACAGATCTCTCGCAGAGACAATGTGACCAACTCAGATTTAGCCACCCCGCAAGCCATCCGGGCTCCTGTACACCGAGTCCCTAACAATGCTAGACACTTAAGAATGCAAAACTTGACGACAGGCTTGCGCCAACCATCTTGAAGAACGCGATGTGTAAAGTGGTTTAGGAAGATCATGATGGGGCGACGAAGTAAACGCGCCACACTGTCCCTATCTACAACCTTGTTTGTTGAAGCAGTGCTTAGTGCTGAGTATTCATGATCCATAGCAGTACCCAGGAGTCTTGCGTAGATCTCAATCCGGCGCAACAGAAAAGGAAATGTGAAGGTGAAAGCAGCAGATACGGAGACACTGGAACCTCGAGCTCGAAGTCGGATCCGAGAGTCGTGTTCACTGAAGATTCAACGTACTGAAAGAGACTTAGGATGCCCCTATGTATAAGCATGCATGCATGATAAGATTCAAAGACCGCGTCACCATGCGAGCATCGACGTCGTAGGAGCCAATTTTTCTGATAATTGTCCAATAATGTAAACCTCTGTGAGTGGCGCAAAGGACACACACCCGAGCCATGATTTTCCGATTGGACACCTGCTTGAGGCGAGAGGACCTGACAGAGCGTGACCAACGCCAAACTACTTGCTACAACATAGGACGATTACTAAACGCGTTCGCCGTGACTCCCCAACGATCAAGGACTTCTTCAGCGGCGAGCAGCCGGGTTGAGGTACTCTACTAATGTCATTTGTAGAGTTACTTCGCTCGATGCCGCATATGTAGAGGTTCGGCAAGGGCCAGTTGTTTGGCAAAGTGATCCGATCCGCAAGCCAGGGCAGCAATTTCTCTCAGTGCTAGCCTGTCGGTACAGCATGACTGCGTCACCGTATCTTAACTTCGTTCCGCTTTTTCAATTGCAGTAATTTATTCGATGGCAATTCGAGCTCTCGAAACATGGTTGAGATGCAGTGGTTTTACTTCGCTTGATCGTTTGTGCGGATATTTTGTAGTTGTAGGGACATTCGTATGTTGTGTTGTACTCGTATCGATTGATTCACTCCGACGGTTGGGGAAATTGCTTCGGAGTAGAAGCGACCTTTCCTTTATATGAGGCTAGTGGTGTCACTAGTCTAAGTGAGGAGTAACGCTTTGAGCCACACGACTCGCCTTGTTCACCCTCTTGGGCTCACCTCATCTTTGAAGCGTGATTTTCACGGCGGCGATAGACACCTTTCCTTGACGATGATATGCCAGGACCTACAATATGTGTTCCTGGTGTGCATGCGCTTTGAGTATGGGAAGACTAAACTCGCCTTTTGTACGCGCGTAAAGCAATACATCACTTCGATACTACCAAGCACGGACAACATCCCTCAACCTTTCGCTTCTGTAACCAAGACTTTCAAATGTCCCATCATTCTATACACAGTGCAATCCTTCCATTCCATGTCCGCGGGCGTAGTCTGATATAATTCGAGATCGAATTTCCGAAAAAGATGCGCGAGCGTGAGGTACAGCTCGCAATATGCTAGACTGGTATAGTCAGCCAATGCTGCCCTTCAAATTGTTGATAACAAGGGAGCTCAACACAGCATTGTGCCGACGATGACATGATCGAAGCAAAGCACTTACTTCATCCCCGTACACGTCCGCGACCCCCGCGAGAACGACACCAAATTCTTCTCCATATCCCCCACACTTCCCTGCAGCCAGCGTTCGGGTCGGAATGTGTTCGGGTCCTCGAAAACTTTCGGGTTACGATGATGCACGTATGTGCCACTGGTAATGATCGTCCCTGGCGGTATCTGCCGTCCGCAGAACACGGCGCCGGTCGAGGGAACGGTACGAGGAAGGCGGCCTGGAGACCCGGATACATACCGCAGAGATTCTTTGATTACAGCGCGCAGGTATGGCAGCTTCTCGAGCGCGGCCCACTCCACCAAGCTGTCTCTGTCGGGTATTGCCTCTTTCAACTCGGTTTTGAGCTTTCGCAGCATGTCGGGATGTGTCAACATCCCATACGTAGCGGTCACGAGCGTGTGCGCCGTGCTGTCTGTTCCTGCCATCAGCAATAAGAGCGCATCGCCGGTTAGTTCTTGCAAGGTGGGCGTGTATTGTCCCTTTTCCACATTGGGGTTGAGCATTGTGTCGAAGACTGTGGGTAAGCTGCCCGGGGCGGTGGGGTTCTTTTGAAGTTCGACTATGCGGTCACGACAGAACTTCGAAGTATATCAGCAGATACCAAGAACAAGCCGGGCGGTTATGCCGTAGCGTACGTTGAGGCACCATTTCGTGAGATACAACGGTTTGAATAGCTTCTCAAACAGCGTTTCTGGCAGCAGGTCTGTTATTCGAAATAGCAACATAAAGGGCGTCGGGAAATAGTGCACCCATTGGATATCCTTTAGACTCGCATCCAGCGCCATTATCAGCGGAAAATCAAAATCTGGTGCATCCAACGCTCCCAAGGGCTTCTGAAATGAGTGATTCATGATAGTATCTGCAGTAATACACCGAAAGCCGAAACTCAGATTCACGGCTTTGCCAGATATCGCTGCGTCTGATAGGACGGAAATGAATTTGACTGTGCATTTCGATATCAAGGGCTCTGCGCGCCGGATCGCTTCACGGGAGAAGTAGGGCGATATCATGTTGATGCGCGCCATGGCGGGTTTCGTTTCGAGGATCTGGTTGAGAGAGCCGTTGAGGGGTGGGAACCCTTTATAGAAGGAGTGTTCTTTGTCGAAGCGGGTGCCAGTCTTGAAGATCCTGGAGTTCTCAGTGCCCACAGAGATTCTTACCCGGGGGGGGGGAAAGCTTACTGATTATAGGCATCCATGTCTGCGACGTGGAGCTCATTCGGCCAAGCCCGTACGATTGGACCTAGAAAGGGTTCAGGCAGTAGTGGAAGAATTGGGGTTGGTTATAAACGGTACCATATTTCTGATGGAGGGCAGGCATCTCTTTGATATACGAGCGTGTTTCGCTCAGGTCATAGAACGCTCCATACAGATTGGTGAGGGCTGCTAGTCTGGGACCAGGGAACTGTGCCAGAGGATGGAAAGTGAGACGATAGATGTATTTGGCTACCTGGAAAGCGATAAACCCCAAAAGGATTGAAGCCAGCGCTGAGCTTGAGGGGGCAGGTAGGAGATCAAGCATTGCTGTCGACATAACGTAGACTGATATAAGCGGAGGCGATGTATCCAAAGCTCTACTGCCAATGTGTACTCAAAGATTTGAAGGTGAGGTTGAAATGTACAATGATAATTGTGTTGCTCTCATCATCTTCAACCCGCTTTGTGTTTTTTGCTTTCACAAGTCACAATATTCACCCCGCTGTTCCGGATAAATTTTAGCATAGAGTAGACAAGTAAAGTAAGCACTAAGAAATGTCCGCTCTTATCGGCATCCTAGCAAAGAAGCTATACAAGGTAGTTTGAACTCTATTTCCGATAGAGTTTAAGGTAGTTCCTTCATGCTTCAGCTTCGGTAAGAACCTAACATGCTGTGCTCAGGTGCCGTATCTTAGCCTGAGCATTTCTCTGTTGGGAAGAACCCCTCAAAATTAGATCTGGGCGATGGCAGAAACAGAGCGAATGCTTTGAAATTCGATCATTATACAATTATTGTACTACTGCCGAACGGCGACTGTCTTGAATGACGTTCGCGAACCGAAAGTGCTGACCATCAGCATAAGATTCATCTTGGGACGAAGCTGACTCGGGTACTGCTGTTCTGAGACGGGGCACCGTAGAATTACGATTGTCAACAGTTGGATTGGACACTAGGCTAGGAAGCAAGGCTCTCATTATATTGGAAAATTGAAGCCGGAGCAGCAACTACACCTGATAATATCGTCTTGGTAGTGTACTCTCTTTCGATAAGACGTCGAAGCCCAGATCCCGCAGGCAATACTCGAGAATTCAAAAATGGATAGCTATACCGAGGCGCGTCTCTTGGACCTCGCAGCGATCCTTTCTCCCAGGAAACCCCTCCGATTAGAAACCTTGCGCGACTTCCCCACCGAGCCATAACCCGCAGCCTTGATCAAGACTCTTGAAGGCTCTTATCGGAATTCTCATCATGACTACCAAACCACACCAAGGACTTCGAGCCCGCCTTCCTCTCCCGCGTCTCCGCCAAGCTATCCTACTCGGAAATTCAAATACCCAGCGGTTGTGCAAGGCGCTCTCAGCTTTGCATCCAGGAGAGCCCCCGCATTTCTGTGGCGACTGCGACTGGCGCTGTTACGATGGCCAAGATATGTTCGATGAAGTGGCCTAGACTGGACTTTCGCATGGTCGACGGTTTCATTCATATTGGGGGGTGGGGGGGATCCTGGCGCACGCGGAGCATTTAAAGAGGTCAGAATGGACCGAGGAAGGTCATCGAGACGGCAATTGCGTGGAAGAGGATGAACGGAGGTGCGGGGGAGAATCAAGCGCACATATTCATAATATTGAATGATCTTCGATTTGAGACTTACTGAGGATCTGGTCAATACCAGGATGTGATTTGTACTATAGATTTAAATAGACGACGTCTGAACGGTATCGGAAGTTGTGGCCGACGGATTTTTGTAGCGTTCCAGGGCAAAGACAGTGCGCTTCTCGAGCGTCAGTCAGTCCCCCTTTGGAGATTCTCAATCAAGAGCTGGAAGCTTGGAACTCTGTTCTTGGCTTTCAAGCGCTGTTTCGAAGTGTGTGTGTCATGCACGGACCATTGGCAATGTTCACATGGCCATATTACATGTGTATCGAGGTCCTCTTGCCACACACTTCACATGGTATGTCTAGCCTACCACACTTTCTACTCCATAGAACAAGCAATCAATCAATCAATCCATTACCCGCGAACAAAGCTTGGTATCACACATGATCATCACACACGGGCACAGGAAAGGCCCTGTAAACTCTTCGAGCTGATTTTTATTATCCGGCTAAAGAAAGCAGCAACCTCACTGAGTGAATTACTGACTGACTACAAATCGACCGAGAGAAAGTTTACTTACGCTTTCGCTACTAATGACCATACACCTGTAATAAATATCAAACCCTCCAAAACAGCACCATCAAGATAAGAAGCGTTTTCTATATCCATGAAAAACTTCAAACCTTTCACATTGAACGATGACAGCAGCATAGTAGTCGGTGGCTTCATCTCAACCAATCGATACATTCTGTTCAATCAAAGTCGCAGTAGGCGAGAAGCATCATCATCGGGCGCGACTGATTACTCGAGAATAACGGGTGTCCGGATACCGGTTGTGGAATTGTCTTGGTAGTGTTGACCACTGTCGTTTTTGAACTCTCGAGGCCTTTTCAATAATGACGCTCTGGGTGGGATCGACGATGCCGGTTGGAGAAGGTCCTGGCTAGCTTACTACTGTTTCGTGGAACATGGTTCTTCGTTCTTCGGGGAGGTGGAATGCCTTGAGTTGAGAACGGTTCTTGGCAGTTGTTGATGACAAGGTTTTGTGATTTGGTTCGGTCGTTGCGTTTGGGGGGAATGTATTGCGCTCGATAGGTGATCTGGTCGCCTTAATAAATATATATATATTATTTTTTATAGAGTTTTTAGTTTTTTTTCCATTTCATGAAGGGGTGCAGTTTATGCATTCGTAGATTAAATCATTTGCTGATAGAAGTGACCTACCGCTGATTCGTACGCGTGAAAACAACCCGATTAGATATCAGGAGCGTATGTTGTCGTCTTTTCTCTGCAGCCTCCTGCACGGTATCATCATTCTTCCCCCGGGCCCGCATCTGACGCGACGAGCACGCGAATCGTGAGGTGTTCAACTTTCTCTTTCTATCTAGTGAGTAGCTTATAAAGATTTTTCGAATATCAATCAGTCTTCTTTTTGCTACGGTTCTAGATATATCCAAAGATGGATAATATCTTGAACGCCGCTAGTAGAACACTCACCCCCTCTACGAATAGTGCCCCCAGATAGCCAATACCTAGCGATAAACTTGGGTGTCGGGCCTCCAAAGTCCTGAGGCTCCAGAGACTCAGCACTTTATGCTGTACAGGTACAAATCCGAGCCCGATCTCGAAAGCGGGCTTCTCGGGCGGAATAGACTACTTGGCGGGGGTCTTAACAATGTCCGAGACCTTTGGTGTACCCTCCATACAAGGCCAGAGGAGAATCTTTGATTTGTTTCGTCACCAAGCCACTGATAACACTGGTTTGATGGTAGCCTTGTGCGTTCGCTGCGCAAAGTCGGGCGTAGCTCTGAGAATTGGAATGCATGATGCATGTGCTAGAGCAGACTTGTACTAGGTCGTGATCATCGCCAAGGCGCCCGATGGTCCAGACCATCAAATCGAACTATTAGTCCTTAGTGGTCTGGACTAATCTAATAAACTAGTAGTCCGGACAGGTCCATGCTACTGAACGGATTACCATGAACTGATTCAATAATATAAACGAACGATCTGAATCAATAGTCCAAATGATCCATTTTGATTATTGCATATTTAAATATGATAAACGTATATTTAATAGCAATGATATAGGGCTGACGTGATAAAACTAACTGAGAATAAATTATTCTCCAAGCCTCAACATATTAATGTCATATTATTATTCGATAATCACATTATCATGACACATAACGATAATGAATTCGAACTATCAAAAATCATTATTATTATTTCGACCTCATTTACCCTCGTTGCAAAAACCACAACGTCCTCACATCACCTCACAAAACAAACACGAAATATATCGACTCGAAAAAAAATGATACTTAAGGTATCATTCAAAAAACGACCTGCTGTACCTATTTTACGAGCCTTAAACGATCATTCGCCATTCATTATAATCTTTGTCGACATCATAAATTCATTTGATAATGATAAAGAGAAGAATAAAAAAGAAAATGAGAAAGAAGAACCGTTCGAAACTTTTATATTAATTCTTGAATTCAACGTCTCTCAAGCATCAAAGCTCTCTTTTAAACGATTAAGGGTTAAAACTTTTCATATTCATAAACACATTAGCACGCGAAATGATCATTTCATCTGCAATCGCTGCTTAAAAATTTATAATGTCATTAATAACACGAGAGCGATTACAAAACATTTGAAGAAAACACACTTCATCGATTCTACGATTAGCAATATAACTAAAAAAAAAATAAGAGAGGGAACAACTATCGATGCAACTATATTTCGTGATATTAAAATCAATATCAAGGCGAAAGAAAAGAAAAAGAAAAAATTCATAAGTCGTAACCTTGATAAGATTATTTTGAAATACTTGTTTCTACGATGAATCATTTTTACGAATATACCTTTTAAGATAGTTAAACATAAGACCTTTCGAATTTATATGAAATACGTTAATCCCGTTGCCAATCGCATACTTTCAAACTCCGATTCCATCATCAAAATACACATCGAATATTTATTTGTTGAGGGTAAACAGCGACTACGTCATATGTTAATCACAACATTATTAGATATTTATGTTATATGCGATATGTGAATTTTATCAAATTATCTTAAACTATTAACAATATTCGACCATTTCACAAATGAAGATTCAAAATTACGCGTTATTATTCTCGCTCTCGTGAAACTACGAAAAAAACATTCAGGTTTAAATCAAATGACAATTATTTTAAATGTGCTCAACGATTACGAGATACGCAACAAATTAAAATACATGATCATGAACAATGTTGATGTTAATGATACTCTCATTAAGATAATTGCTGATGCCTTGCGTGAAGAAGGAGTGCTTTATAATCCTCTACAACGACGTCTTCAATGCAATAATCATATTATTAATCTAATAATTTAAACCTTTTTTTTTAAAAAGACCGTTAATAATTACGAATATTTAGAGAATTCAGCATTATTTTCTTCCGATATCCAATTAAATCAATAACGCAAATTGAGATCTCTCGATAAATTTCATAATATCGTGGTTTGAATCATGAAAAGTTCACAACGCATACAATTCTTTTTGAGACGAAACGATGAATTGATGCCACATCGTAATAATAACATCAAATGAAATTTCTGATATGATATACTTGATTGAATCTTACGAAAGATCAAAAAAATTATTGTAAAGATCATCAATGAAAAACTTAAACTATCGAAGAATCTATTTATCATTAACGAATAAAAAACACTCGACCACATTCGTGATTTTCTATAAAATTTTCACGATATTATAAAGGCAATCGAAGGTCGTATTGCTACTTTAAAACGAGTTTTTTCTATTATAAATTTTTTAATCAATACATTTAAGGATGTCGTCGAGAAATTCGCTGATCACGAGTTTATGAAAAAGTCTCTTCAGATTGAATTCACGAAATTATTGAAATATTGAAACAAAATAGTAAGATCATCGATCTACATCGCGGCAATCGTACTCGATTCTATTATCAAATGAACATATTTTGAAAAATGAAATTTCGAATGATAATCGAATATGAAAGTTGCAATAAAGAAATTTTGAGAAATTAAATATCGATTCTCTACCGACCTTATCAGTCATTCGTTTATAACCTTCATTAATATTTTAAAGATCGATAACAAATATTTATTATGAATGAATAAAAAGCGAGCAATTCAATATATCGATAACGAATTAAATTAATATATACGTGATTCATTAATTCTTTCGAAAAAAGATCGAACAACATTCGATTGATGATTGAATTCACATCAACGTGCTCGATATCCTTTGCTATCAAAAATGATTATTGATATTTATTTCATATCTGCTATGTCTTCGGAACCAAAACGTGTCTTTTCTGGGGTTAAACACACGATGTCAGGTCAAAGGATTAATCTTAAGATTATTATCATAAAGCTATTGAAATGCTTAAAGTCATGATTTCGATTGGACATCTTTACGAAGCAAGATCTATATGCTATCATCAATATTATGAATGAAGGGGCTATGGAGGTTATGAACGATTTGGAGGAGTCTTTGAATCAATAGGACGGACGATCCAAATGGATATGAACTAGTCCGACCGTGTGGACGGACTACGAACCGTTTATATAGCTTCAAATGGACCAGTTCAGGCCTTTAAACGGACGGTCTGGACCATCGGGCGCATTGATCATCGCCGACAGGGTGCGCCCAACAAAAGTCCATTGCAGTGCACCTGCGTCGTTTCAGCCTCGTTCGAGATTTGGTGACGGCGGTGTAGGCGCCTGCCTTCAATTTATAAAGAGTCCCGAGTTTCCACTCTCAACTTCCTGAGATGATACCTACGCTCGGTTGCGAGCGTGTGGTGCTGAAATCGATGAATTTGCCGAGGCCTGGACGCCTTCACAAATCCTCCGTTGAGTTTGCCCACTTTTGAATAGAGAAACGGACCACGAAGGATTGCTTTGTGCCTTTCTTGGATGATAAGATATGCAAGGTCTGTTGGTTGACGACATATCTATCTTGAAGGTACTCTAGTTTCAGTGTTTACAACTTCAATTTATAGTCTGCTACACTTCCCCCATATATCGCTAGTACGCTGCGCAACCACCTTGTGGTGGTTCCCCGGGAGCTCGGGAATACGGGTTTGGGTTTGGGGCGGGTCATCCCCACCGCGGAAACGTAAGTTCGTAATCGAACACCAGGATGGCATAAATACCATGGACGGAATATCATGACCGCATCATGACCGGACATCATAGCCGAAGCCCGGGCCCACTAAACTCCAGTCTCGAACTGGTTGGATTTTGTTTTTTCTTTCCAAATCGCCAAAGCAAATTATACCATCTCTTCATCCCGAATCAGAGTGCTCTCCATGACTTCCTCTCCTTCCATCCCAACAACAGGCTCCCGCGGAGATCTCGACCCTCGAATCCAGCACTTCCTCTCTCAAAACCCCACCCTCCACCTCGGCGGCCATGGTCCCTTCACTGAAGAGCGCAGACACCATACCCAAGCCTTCGGCATCCACAGCCTCAAGCCCGGGCTCTAGGCGAGTATTGGTGATGTAGAGTTCACGGCGATCCGAGCACCGCACGGGTCTATTCCGACTCGGGTTCTGTATCCCTCTAGCGGAGAAGAGGAAAGGAAGACGGGGAAGGCTGGCGCGCTGATTTATTCCATGGAGGCGGGTGAGTCGTCGCGATCGGGTTCGGGGGCGTGGGGCGCTGATTGCAACGCAGGTATACTGTCGGGACTGGGGATGAGTTCGAGAATGGGCTGAGGATCGTTGCAGAGGAGAGCGGCTGTCTGGTCTGTTTCTCCCGCCTTCCTCCAAGCCTTCCGCCTCCTCACTACCGATCGAATTCTTTTAGAATAAAAGACCATACCACAGAAAACTTACTCAAACACAGATCTACGTAGTTTAATACCGCCTAGCGCCCGAATATCCCTTTCCAAGTCAACTAGACGAATACGCCGCCGTCATCAGCTGGCTCCAAGGACCCGGCGGCACTCAACAAGGCGTACATCCCGACCGCGTCTGCGGCGGCGGCGATAGCGCTGGGGGTAACATGATCGCCGCTATCTGTCTGAGATTGCGCGATGAAGGAAAGAAAGCGTTGAAGGCCCAGCTTTTGCTCTATCCCGAGGCAAGAGTGCCATTTGATACGCCGGCTGCCGCAGAGAATAATTCGGGGTTGTATTTGAAGTGTAAGTGCTTCTTTGTTTCTTTTCTTTCTTTTGCTTTTTGTTTGGAAGGGGTTGGGGAAGGGAGCGGGAAAAGAGGGGGGGGGTCTACCCCACTTGTCTTGGGTCTGATTATTGCTTTCATACGGAGGATTTTTGTGCGTTCAAGGACTGCGAGCTCCAAAAAAAATACGTATTCAGGCAGCGGAACCTTCTCGTTCGCCGACCACTATCTCCCCCGCGGCACGCCGCCCAGCCATCTCTACGTCTCGCCCGGCATGCACGCCCCCGACGAGTTGACACGCCTACCTCCTGCCGCGCTCTTCACCAACGGCTTTGACCCGTTGAGGGACGTTGGGATCGAGTATGGACACAAGCTGCAGAAAGCCGGCGTCCAGGTCACGTGGAAGCATTACCCGGCCATGACGCATGGCTTCTTGCAGATGGCGCCGTGGAGTGAGACGGCCATGGGGGCGACGAGGGATGTTGGGAAGGAGTTGAGGCGGTTGGCGTTTGCGGGTAATGGGAGCTAAAGGGAAAGGGAGAAATTGACGTATATATGGTATAGAGGTCTGTTTGCACATGCATTTTTATAGAATGCAATGTTTCTTTTCGATCGGAGTGGCTGGAGAAACATGCTACTGCCGCTTTTCTATTCTTTTCGTTGCTTAACGTTCTTTCTCACCTGTTTTATATCGTTTTTGATTCTATTCTTCATGTAGTAAATCTTTGACTCTATTTTAGCGTCCCTCTTTGCGATTTATCAAGATAGTAGACTTATGAATTAATGATCCTCGTTTTATCGCATTCGGCACGTTGGACTACGAGGTGTCGATCATGGCCATAAGCTGCGTGGCGATGGGGTATGACAATTGCACTTTCTCATATCCATGGCCGTTTGCCTTGTATAAACCAGTGACCCACATCAATTATATTCCTCTTCATTCGGATATTCCTATCTCAGAGTCATATGAAATTCTTTATTTCATTTTATACCCAGATTCATCAAATAGACTGTATCTAGTGGCTTGAGAAAGATTTCTAGTAGACTCAGCCAGCCGATTGTATTTGATAACATATATTACCACTAGCGTTTCTCCGTAGGCAACTGATTCGATAGCCATCGCAACGTAGTCGTTTTGTGCAGATCAGACCAGCCTAGAGGTAAAGTTTTCAACTCAATTTCAATGTGGATGTGTGCGCAGCCTGAAGAAACAAAACCATCCAAAAAAAAAATTCCTAACGAACTTAGCGCACCAAGCCTCTTCATGTTCTGTGTGTGCTCGTTCCTGCCCTCCCCTAGCCTTTCCGCACCCTCACCCAAATTCGACCCCCTCGCTGATCCTGATTTCACGTAAGCACACCAGCCTCACAACAATTATCATGATCTCTTTTCATGGCCAGGCTCCTACCCACACACACCCTCCAAGCTCAATAAACAACAAACTAAATGCACTCTGTGTCAGCGCGACGCCTTTTGTTTGCATCAGTCTTGGAATTTATAATCCATTGTTTCGGTAGATATGCAAAAGATTCTGCCTGGTAGATACCTCGTTATGGTGAATTCCCGTAGTTAGTGATGGACCCAAACGTCTGTGGCCGCGGGGAAAACTTGGACAGCAATGGAGGAGACTTCCAGACCGGATCTGGGGCAGATGTTTAGATTTAACGATCGCTTCTGGTAAGTCTTATGAGGCGCGATACTGGATCTGATGTAGATACGTGGTAGCGTTTTTTTTTCCGATTGGATTCTGCTTCCCTCAAATGCAATGATGGACCAGGTCACATGAGTTCGGCTAACGAGGTGCTGTGTATTTGATTGGACGAAAGGCCCAGTGAGCCCGGCACGTGAACTGGTCGATTATTGCATTTACGAGTTCATGAGGGTGGCATGCACCTGTGCCCAATGCAACGCCTTGCAGTTGCATGGGCAGGGAAATGAATGGGGGCTTGTCGATCTACGCGTTCTGGATCGTACTCGGGAGGGTTGCGTGACACGTGGGTGAAAAGTCCTCGCACAGCTTTTCTCATTCTGGATAGGTCCACAACGAATAATCTGGGGCAAAGTTTTTCAAATAACGAATTGTATATATCACTCGATTCAAGAGATTTCTATCGTGACAGTAGCTGGATTCAAGTAGTATTGCAGATTGTGCTAATTTATGGAATATCGGGATCCCTTGGCATGCGACATTTGTTCCCCTGCGTGGGCGTTACCGGAGCTAATAAAATACGAAACAATCCTTCACGTATTTTGACCCGTATTGAAACCTAGGAAATCGATTGTCAGACTATTTGTATCCCATATCCATGACCAAAAATCGCTGTAGGAAGACCCATTGAAGGGGAACTCGTTGATCGTTGAATAGCTCTTATGATTCTTAATCGTAACAGGCCGGGTTCATGACTAGTTTCATTCCATACAGGCATGGCTTTTTCATACGGGCTCATCTTCGACGATCAATATACCACAGTGAATTGCAGGCACAAACGTAGAGCACTCATCTGCCCCACGGAGTAATCTGGTGGGTTGGTATCTGCATTCGTGCGGCAGTCTTGGGAGCTTGTGAACTGACTTCGGTCTAGTCTCTGACATCAGCGTACAGTACCTTTGGCAGCAAGCATACACATCACATTTTTTGTTAATGCTTGCCCGAGAAAATAATCCTGTGTACTTACTCTAGCTATGTATGCAAGCCAACTGGCGCTCGCATTGCAACCGAATTCCTGTCATGGCGGTGAGGGTGTGGTACTGTTCTTCCAGTTGTTTCAAGTTACGAATCCTGCCAAGGCTCAAACACGGGACAAGTCATCAATTGCACAGTCCACTTGGTGAGTGGGAGATAATGCGGGAGGAGAATGTCGGATAAGGGCTATGCAGAGCATGTTTCAACTGTAGGCTCGCCGTACGTACCTCGCCTTCCTTTAATTTGTTTTATGTGTTCGATCAGATGTATGCCTCAAGAATGTGGATGTATGTTAACCTGTTTTGTCAGCGGAGAGCGCAGCCTCACTCCTACCATCGGCTGCTGAGACTGGAAGTTCGTATTTGCGAAGGCTACCCTGGTGTCACACGAATGCTTTTAGAGAGCGACCCCACCACCACCTTCACAGAGTCTCTAAAATATTCCTCGGAGCAGTTTTTCCATTTAATCTGCCACAATACTTCTCACAAAGGAAGAGCAGGTTCTGAACGCGAAAATGGCCGATCAGGACCGAAGTGGCAGTATTGAGGCCATATGCTTGTTCTTCATTGTCCTGTCAATTTTGGTAGCTCTGTTGAGATTAATCTCCAGGATTCTGTCGACAGCGGGGCTCTGGTGGGACGACTCTCTCAGTCTCGTGGCATTGGTAAGCAAAAGTTCTTGTTCGAGTCACTTGTTACCTATATTTCGTACTATCGAGCTGCATTAAAGATCCTGAAAATGCTTGACGTCGGACATTTGCAAAACTCAATCTTTGAATTAAATTTGGGTACTCCAAGTGCGGTCTAGAAGTTGCTCGAGTATTGGGGAGCGCCACCATGTTCTGGTGTCAATGCATCTACCTTTTCATTGATTAATTCCATCTTCAGAAACGGTGGAACTAATCAAGGTTGGCAGATCTTTGTCAATGTACTAAACGTACTAGGATATGCTCGTTAGTGTTGCTGCATTTCACCTTGTTCATTTTCTGATTTGAGGCTCGTAGAGTCAAGATATGGCCTTGGCCAGCATATCACGTCAGTTGATCCAGGTGGATTGAGATTCTTCCTGCATTCATTCTATTTCGGTAGCATGGCATTCAATATCGGCTTGTTATTCGCCAAAATCTCGGTCCTTTGTTTCTACCAGCGTGTCTTCGCGACTACTGAGAAGACAAAGCAGCTTCTCTGGATCACCGCAGGCCTTACAATAGCTTGGTTTCTTTCTACGACTCTTGTGGTGATATTCCAGTGCAGCCCTGTTGACGCTGCTTGGGATACTAGCATTAAAGGCACGTGCATAGATAGGTGGGGATTCTACTTGGGCTGTGCTGTAGCGAGCATCGTTCTCGATCTGATACTGTTATTCATACCAATCCCGTTCTTATGGCGGCTGCATATGGGTGTACCTCAGAAAATTGCTCTCACTGTTACCTTCCTATTAGGCTATCTGTGAGTTCGCTGATCGTTTGAAGAGATGCAAGCTAGGAAATCGACTGAATTATACTTAGAAATCCTGTCATCTCTATTATTCGTCTGGCCTATGTGGTTGAGCTTGGTCCGAAGGTCGATGACCCTGACGTTACTTGTGAGTCTCGACGAACTTGACTTTTTCATTGCGGCTTCTCGTACTAACAGCGCCAAGGGAACTTTGCCAAATTTTCCATTTGGTCTATCGTCGAATGTTCCGTCGCGCTCATCAGTGCATGCGTCCCAAGCTTGCAGTTCCTATTTCTACGCATCATAAACGCTCTGAATGGCCTGGCCACTCCACATGAACTTACGCATCGCACCAAGTCTAGCGGCCAGAATACGGAGACTACCACAAAGCAAGGCCTTGCGCATCAAGGTGGTAGCTTTGCACGCCTCAAGGATGAAAGAGTGAATTTGGGGTTCGCCAGGGCCCAGAATAGTTACGAGGTCTCTGCTTATAAGAAGTACGGCGTGATGGGCGAAGAGATGGAATTAGAGTCCCAA
The DNA here is from genome assembly GCA_009733775.1 of Alectoria sarmentosa. Taxonomy (NCBI): domain Eukaryota; kingdom Fungi; phylum Ascomycota; class Lecanoromycetes; order Lecanorales; family Parmeliaceae; genus Alectoria; species Alectoria sarmentosa. Next base: position 17,949 of record WOGZ01000258.1, read on the forward strand.
AAGCCGGCGGCCGCTGAAACAGCCCAGATTCTGGTGAGCAAAAGTGTGGATGTCATCTCTCGGGCGGGCAGCGAGGAACCCAAAGTTGGAGTCGGATATATATGAGGCTTTAAGCACAAGGGTATGTTGTAGAGGTCTTGGCAGAAAATCTACCCCTTATTCACGGACTCGCACTGTTGTACTAGTGTAGCTGCCATTTTCGTTCTATGAGGGCAACTATCGTGGAGAAAAAGGAGCATAGAGAAACAAAGATTTTTGCACTGTCTCGGTTAAAGATCAATAATAGAGATAGTGTCTTCCACTCCAAAGGCTGCCTCAGCATCAATTGGCCATTTCTTACTTTTTGACCATGAAACATGGGTTTCGCGTTATACGAGACACTTTAATGCAGGCTGATGCAAACAAACAAATGATGTGACATTGATGATCTTGTCGTGGACGAACGATTGTCCTCACTCTTTCTTTTCTCCTCAAACTTATTTTATTCATCGGTCATTCGGAAAATCCAATCCAATCATGAACGGCAATGTCTCACCACAGCAAGTGAAAGGTTCTGTCAGATCAATGCATTTCTATGCTCACCGTCGTCTCGAGCAAGTACGGCTATTTGAGCTACAATATTTTGTGTAGGGATTGCTGTTCCTTCCGAACCCTTGCTCCTACGGAGCGAGGAGACTTGAATAAGAGGTAGCGATGCGGGTCTCATCTAATTCCATGCCGGCCCATCTGATATGTTTCTAGTCGAGGAGTCAATGCGCTTTGCCTCTATTCATGTCCTCATTTGTTGGGCGTTCTCCTCATCCGTTTCAAAGAGCACTTGCGAGCAAAAGAATCGTCCAACTTCATTTTGACAAGAGAAAGATTCGAGAAATGAGCTCGAATGTGAGAAATCTGATTAGTCTCGATTTGTTGCGAAATTAGATCCTCGCGCGGACTCCCATCTCCGTGAAATGCCTGATCTTCAAATCCATCCATGGTTCTTCCAGTTTGACCGCAAGATGGCTTGTGGTACTTTCTATTGTCGACTCGAACGAATTGCCAAAAAAATGTGATATTGGAGGCTAAAATTCAGCTATTTTTGTGAACCGTTAGACACATTCGCGAGGAAGGTAAAAGACCCCAAGGTATAACGATGCAATAAGGTTTATCCCAGATCCGAAATCTTTACCATCACCGCCTTTCAGGGCTGTGGGTATGATATAGCATTGAGTTTTCTTTCCTCAAGGCTCGCAAACGATATTTCAAGACCCTGAATGTTAATTTAGGCGGAGATTTATAACGAGAACGACAAAGAGAACGAGAAAGCTTGGTGCCGTATCGATTTATGAAACGTACGACAGAGGTAGATCGCCCTGGTGAAGATGTTTCTACCGGGCCCGCGCTAAGTTTTAATACGTGAATTTCATAACCATTAGTTCCCTTCTCGCCCATAGATTGACTACCTCAAGTCTTCAAGTTACTTCAATTGAGCCTTCTCAAAGCAAAAAGTATAGAGAGACCGATGCAATGTCTCTGAGCCTCGATTTAATTTCCATCCGCAAATTTGAGCGTGAAGGGGCTAGAAATAGAGCAATTCCCTGTGGGTACCTGAATATACTAGGTGTACTCGTATGGATAATGTTACACACGCTAGATATTTAGTTTGGCTGAGATTTAAAAGCATCACAGAAAGTGCTTAGCAACAACATTTACATGACCGTACGATACAGCGAAAATTAAACGACCTCCATGACTCTCAATTCCACACTACTGTCTCCCAATTTGTACCTCTGCGGCCGTGGATTTGGCATGAAGTCCTCCCCGGGGCGCTGATGATTCTTACCCCCCCGATTGATGTGCTCGCTGTCATTCTTATAAGACGCTCTCTTTGTTTAAGAGCCTATACTATGGAGAGTACTTATGGATTGTATGCTTCGAAACTTGAATGCTGTGGGATGTCCTTTGCGGAACAACGGTGCCAGAGTTGGCAGACAAGCCGCGATGATAGAGGTATGCGCTTCGACGAGAAACCATATTATTCCAATGACAGTCGTATGAAAAAGCGTATCGACTGAGCCTCGTGTGTCAAGTCTTGCTAGTTCTTAGAAGAGTTGAATACTTACGTTGACTTGTATCTGTTGTTGTGGCCTTTCCATTAACTTCGTTGTCGAATTTATTGACGACTTGAAGGTAGTAGACCCGTACCGCTGCGGCAATGATACAGCTGGAAGTATCATTGTTATCATCCACAAGAAGAGAAATGGGGTCGATGGAGGTTACAAGAAGCCCAGTAGGAAGATTCCAGACACCTGTGCTTTGCGCACGGAGGAAATGTGCAGGGTTTGTATGACAGACAGGGGCATGCAGACGACGACGACGTCCAGGACCATGTTGATCGCACCCATGGAGAGCATGAATGCAGCGTAATGGATGCTAAATGGGCCGTTTGGATTTTTCGGACCTTATGAGACTGTTCTATATGAGAAGACTTCTCCCTGTTTGATGATCTTCGTCAAATGAGTCCGAGCAAAGGCCGACGAGCTACCCACAAGTATACATGTTAACAACCAGCCCGCCGTCAAGACCATCATCATCAGACAGGCGAGATGAAATTCTTTCGTGACAAAAATCCGCTTGTAGAGAATTAGCGTTGACACCTTGACCAAGGCTACAGTCGCGGCGAAAACCATAGGGACAATGTATTGCAACTTTAGAAAGACGTTATCACCAAGAATACACAGGATTATGCTGGATACGAATGGCACCTTTGCATAATTGGCCATCTCCGATGGATGTTTGACGAGATTCGCTACCAGATCACCCTCACCACCTGCGACGGCGCCAAAAATGTTTATGGCTACCCCAGCATATTGAAGGATCTAAAAGAGGTTGCTGTCAATCCAGGAACTTAAAGTTTGAAAAGGAAGTTTACCAGCGCTGCTAGGATAATGTAATCGTCTAGGCGTATTCCAGCTTTCATGCTCTTGCGAACTCTGAACCGCAAGGCTACGAAGACGGACGCCAAGGGTAAGAGGACCGAAGAGACAACGACTAAGACAGTCGACTCTGCAGAGTACATATTGTCTTAAAGAAGAGAACTAATTTTATTTGATTCACAGCGGAGGAGCTTATCATATAAACCCCGAGTACGTTGTTGCACTGCCGACGGAGGGTGCCGAATTTCAAAGCACAGATCGAGGGGGAAAGGTATGAGGTGTCAAATTGCGAGGCTAAGCATTTGCGGAGCTGACGTTGGATTTTAAGTCTTCATCGCACATAATCTGACACACTTTCAAAGCAGTCGGATCCGTTTCTGTGCAGGATTCTGTTCAAAAAAACTCTTCTAACCTTTGGTAAGATAATCCCTCGGACGCTTAACTATTACAGCAATCGGTTCCGGTTTCGATAGGTTCATTTCCAACCACAGAAACTTTAGCATGCATCCAACAACTGCCTCAAACCTTTACTTATGTTTGGTAGAAGTTCCTTGTGATGGAAAAAATTGTGAGACAGCACCCGGGATGAAAGAGGCTGTCTCTTCTCCTTTTTTTCAGTGGTTTTTATGAGTGTTGTCCAGATCTAATCAGCGTTTCAAATCACCTTCTGAGAAATACAGATCTTCGCTAGGGTAATCTCACCTGTATGCATGACATTTGAGTGGCCATTGCGCCATGTTCTCTCGCGCTCAAAGTTGGAAATCTCTGCCTCACACCTTGCGCCAAGAGGAAGCACCGGACTGACCCGAAACGGTTTCATATCAGTCCGAACACCTGAGCCCTCGAGGACTCCAAGTTCTTGGGTTTATATTAACCAATCAGCGTCCAGTGGTCCTCCTCTGGCCTACGCCATTAGGAACTAATTAAGGGGGCTTTGCGGTCTCGATTATGCAGCGCAGTCTTCCCCAAGACCTCTTTCTCTTCTGCCCTCAGCCGCTGGGTCTTGTTTCTAGATTTCCCTTTCTTTAAACAGTACTCTGAATGGTACACCTCAAGATTCTTGAGAATACGTGATTCCTGCTCCTTGATTTTGGCCTTAACAGATAAGACTCCAGTCTTGGAATGTTTACCAGTAAAGCCATCCACACAGGGAGTACGACATCTTCGAATCTTACCTCACTCCAAGCATTCAGTAGGCATGCAATTGACGCGGGCTTTGATTGAAGTTTCTCCAATCCCGCAGAAACTGAGCTTCCGGGTGTTAAGAGCTTTGTCGGAGACTTGTTACGCTGTCCTGTCTTAATGCTTGTGTCCTTGTGTCTCGTGACGATGTCTTTGAAGTTTATATCAACAGTCTCGTCGGCTAGGCTCGCGTTTGACTTGGATTGCGGTGGGGCTTCAGCTGCCAAGCGGTTTCTCCTGTCACTCTCCTTCTCGACAGACTCATCGGCCTGTATTACGTTAGTGTTCATGCGCTCGTGTCTTGTGACGACGCTTCGGTGGGACTCAGCGCCTGCTGAAATGAGATCAGAGGGGTTTTCTTCTTCTTGGAGTTGAGACTTTGCGGAGATGAGAGACTTGCACTTGGTTGGGCTTTGTAATCCCTGACGAAATGCTAAGCAAGCACAGTGCAACATTGCCAATACCTAAAGAGAAGTATGATAAAAGGAGATAGAATGTTGATAGGAGCTTATGATCAAATAAAGCTCTTTCGTCCGTGCGCGGTCAGGTTGCTCAGGGATACAAATCCACTGCCACTGACCATAGATTCGATCATGTCGCAACCCTGAAAGAGTTAACCCGAAAAAAGTCTGACTCACTATCGGAGTCAAATGTAGTTCAGATGATCAAAGACAAAAACGACGAATATAACGCAGGGAAGAAGTAGTCAACAGTAATCGATTGTTTTGGTGGCAACGGCATAATCTTGGTCTTCGTAACAACAAATACGCAATATTCCCTATTCATTCGCATCAATTCTATCTCCCAAAAGAATGCGGCTCTAACACCCTTTTTAGGTATTGAACCCCACTACGTGGAGAAGAATTAGACGGAATTTCAAAAGATTTACCTACAGCATATTGCAGAACTACTTCCCAACATCAGAGAATTAGTTGCGACTCTTCATTCTAACGCTCTTGAGCTCCATTGTCGATACGATTGTTTGGATCCCGATTATCTCAAAACAATGATTAAAGCCGAATTCACCGAACCTGATAACGATGATGAAGAGTCTGAAGATGACGAAGATTCGGAAGATAGCGAAAAATCTGGAGACGGTAAAGAATCCGAGTATGGCGAAGAATCTGAGCATGATGAAGAACTCGAGCATGACGAAGAATCTGAGGATCACTCTGACTAAAGACGCTTGGTCCCCGTGATCTGAGCGAACGATCACATACAAGCGCTGGGCAGAGATTGTATCGATAATTCGAAATCGATCAATTACCGGTGTAAGGACTGACCCAGCAATGAAAGACTCATAAGATGGTACGGAGGTCTCTTGAACTGGCTCAAGGCCAATTTGCAATGGAATTCCGATGCTCATCGAGCTTTTTGATGGTTTACGTCTGACATGAAGGTTTGGATCAACGGAAGCAGCACGCAGTTAGTCAATTTTCTAGATAGGACGATCAAGACATACTATAAAATCGGATACGTCACACAATGTTGAGTTATGAACCAGACTGCTAGAGATGCTCGTGCGTAACATTGACCCTCTGCCATCGTGCCAACCCTTCAACCCTCGAGCGCGGAGTACCCTAATGATATACAGCTCCTCGACTGCCATGACGATCATATGAGAAAATGGGAGAGATTGTCTACTTTGACTCTCAATCTCAGACCGCACTGACAGGCCTTCTCGTGTGACCTCTGCTTCACCCGTGGGATTGCTAGTTAGGGCCGTCCTGGGCTAGGATATCGAGGAAACGTCGATGAATTGAGCAAGACTTCATGGCCAAAAATTAGCTACCCCATTGCACTTTTCGTTTGAAGCGCCAGAGTAATGCAGTGCCAAGATCAGGTGAGGCCGTTCTTGAAGTGAAACCTGGCCCATTTACGATAGAAATTGAAATGGAGGCTCCAGGGTTGCGTTGCCGTAATAGTGAGCGGCTCTTCGCCTTTTGAATGGTATTCTTGGGGTGTCTGTAGTGGGATACAGATATGAGTTCCAGCCGTTTCACGGAACGGCCCTTCCAGCGCAACGGGGAGAAGACGATGGCAAAGGAAATTCATTTGGGGAAGTCATTTGACGCGGGTAATTAGTTGTAGCCAGACTGTTATTAGAAAACGCGTTAAAGCCAGACCATGCAGCCTAGCGTGTTCAGTAGATGAGATGTACCGAACTTTCATGATCACTCCGAGGTCGCTTCAAGAAAATACAGCAGGTTTGATCGGTATATTTTGTTGGCATCTTTATTTTGATTACAGCGATTGCTCTAATCGCCGTCGATGTCATGTCAGATTACCGCTATTTCCATCTCCAGCCGGGATTTGGGCAATCCAAAGCATGTCTATCATCTCTCAACGCCAGCGGCCACTCCTATCCACATACACTATCAGGAGCCAATATTGGAGATGCCCTTGGAAATGACGAAGGCATCAGATAATGATGACATATGCACCACGCTCGAGAAAGTCAATGAAATGAATCATCATTTTCAGCGGTGAATAAGGAACCCCGGTGTTCATAATCCACCCACGCCATACTTGGAATGCCGCAAATCGTGAGACTGTTGATGTCTGGACAGGTGTCGATGATATTTTGCAAACAAGAGCTGATGCTGGCATCAACAAGATCGCGGAAGTCATTGGCTTCCAAAGCGTAAGGGTCGTAAGTGCCTTTATATTGGATACATAGCCGCCGAACGAGTGAGAGAAGCGGTCGGTGTCGCAGATTTGGCTGGAAGCCGGTTGTCATAGCCCGGATGACAAAGGTGTTGTTCCGGTAGAAAAGTCCTATGGCTTCGCGATAGATTGTCTCGCAGGTAAACAGAAGTGCTGTTGTTGTTGAGACGTAGGAGCTGACACGACATCGAATCGGTCCTGTTTTGTATTCTCTACTTGCACCTAGCAGGTTTGATAGAAAATCAGCGAAGAATGAACCGATTGTCTTTTCTGATGTAGGATCTGGCCCTATCCAGCCTATCCAGTGTAGAGGCTTATCAGTTACAAGGACTTGGGCGTAGATTGCAAGACGCAGCTCGGGAGGCAAATCGAGAAAGCGAAAAGGTATGATGGCGAGCTCCTCAGTCTCCAATGCAGAAACATCTCTACTGTCTTGAGAGAAGCTAATGTCCATGTTGTCTTTTTTTTCTCAACAAGATTGTAGGAGCTTGAAAAAAATTTCCCTGTCAGCGAGAACTATTTGAAGTCGGCTTTAAAGTGTGCTAAGAGGTGATATAACACAATGTTGGTGACATGATATTACTGGGGTTGTGTTGAACAAGCAGAGCTACTCGATTGGGTCAAAGTGTTGACCAGAGCAGGCACCATACTGGTGATGGGAGCCCCACAACCAGTCTTGCGATTGGAGTGAGAGCCAGTATGATTTCTTTATTTAATCGAAGCCAGCATGGCTATTTATCCAAGATGATTGGCAGGTTGGAATGAAAGGAAGACAGAATGTGATGAATTGTCAAAGCAGTCAGCCCTACTTTCGATCGCCCTCGAGGCTAATGACCCGGAGTTTGCAGGGTAATCTTCAAAGTATTCTAACGTCCTTATAGTACAAGCATACACAGCGGCTATTCAAAAATCTCAAAAATCTCAAAGCTGAGTGCCTTTCTGCGCCGAGCCTTTCGAGTTGCAAATTCACCTTGTACACGACGCAGAATTTCTTTCTGGTCGAAAATCATAACAAGCGTGATTAGCGGCCAGATCAAATTAAGCGCGATTCTTAGTAAGAGATGTCGTACAGCGCTGAGGCATGACGACACGCCTGTGCAGGTTTGCTGGCCCTGACGTCGGGTGGCCTAACTACGCTTTACGTATGGCCTCATGTGTGTTGGTGATGTGTTCATTCAAGCCGAACATGAGACCACCAAGTATGAATTCGCAAGGATCCCACAGGTTGGGGTATGATTTGAAAAATTGCCATTCGATCATCCCCTTACGAATGTTGAAACCTATCGGGTACGACCCTTCTAGCGTTCCTGAACTAATTCCTCTCGGCCTCGCTTCAAATATGTGTACTAGTACTCCTCCCAGTCGCTTTACGGTATTTCAAGAATGCGAGACTACACTGTCCGCGCATCGGACCTCTCAAGATGCCCGTAGGCGTTGACGCTTTCTGAATCTCCTTCCCGTCATGCATTTATTCCTAGTGAACAAAGACCTCTTCCAAGGTACCTAGGAGCCTAGGCGCTTATGACTGACTGCTAAAGGTTGGGTCGACTTCGAAGCTTTCCCCATCGCGGCTCCTCCAATCGTGCGATGGCTTAGATTCCAGCGGTGAGGCTAGGATTACGCGACGAACTTTTCGTTCGTCGGCTGCGATGACCCTTCCTTTTGATCTTGTTGGTACTCACGCAGACTCTGACCTACATTTTGACTTCTCTCACCATCTGGAGCTTGCATAGATCTTGGCCTTCCTTGCGTCTTCCTTGATACGATCGCTCATCCATAATGCGGCATTTCTCTCTATTTTGGTAGTCGGGCTGCGGCATTCCTCTCGATCTTGGTACTCGGGCACGCTCCACTCTTGGAACAAGTCTGGCTTAGCCACAGCTCCGGCATCCGCAGCTAAAGCCATACACGCAGAAATTCGCGCACAGGTCGCATCTGACTCTGCCCTATAGCAAGCGGCATTGCCCAATTCAAGTACCCCACGGCCGTGCCGGTTCCTGACGTGGACGTTGGCACCATGGCTTAGAAGCGCCGTGGTAGCATAGATGTGACCAAGCTGGACGGAAATATGGAGAGCAGAGTCGCCCTCCTCGTTGCGTGAGTTGGGGTTGGCACCCGCACTGAGAAGCATTTGGATGATAGTATGCTTCCTTGGCATGGAACGGATATGCGCCATCAACGGCGTCTCACCCATCCTGTCCCGGTGCTCGAGATGAACGCCAATTTCAAGGAGTGTTTTCACCAAACTTTCACATGATTCGTAGGAAGGATCCTGTGATAGCTCATTGGACTGATGATAATTCCATTCACCTACTGCGATATGTAAGAAATTCCTACCATCACGATGCTCCCAAAATTTGAACGCAATGAGAGAGTCTCTAGGCATTTTCAACAGCGCGCGAAGATCCATTTCAGAGCCTCCATATGGGATCTGACCATGCAATTCGAAGTGGGTATCTAGACGTCGTGGCTGGGCGCCCCTCATCTCGTACACCCGCATGTCAACTTTTGTAAATTTCTCAAAGAGCTGCTGGGCGAAAGTACAGCTGGAAAAATGGCCTTCTCCATCGTTCTCTACTAGGACGTCCAACCATAAGGCCGTTGATTCCGCGTCTCCAAGTTGAGAAAATATATAAGGGACAACAGAGCCCATGAAAGTTTGGCCTCCGACATCAAGGCGGGCAAAATCGAACGATCTTTTGACCAATGTGGAAAGCAGGTAGTGGTGATCACGTAGACCAGATACAAATTGAGGGCTGAGGACGTGCATAAAAGTTTGACCAGCTGTATTCGTCTCGTTGACATTGACGCCAGAATCCATAATGTTCACGAGCTGTTGGAGTCCAGCTCCCAAAGCTGCGGCAATGTGGAGCGCCGTATTCCCAAATCTGTCCGACCAATGAACACTTTGAGAAGTCCAAATTTCATCAACTTTCTCGCCTCGCTTGAAGAGCATGACCGCGAAAGGAACGGATAACACTGCCTTCTCCGAGGCGCTATTAGGGCGTAGACAACATCCCAGACAGTAGTGCTCTGGAAAATAGTTTCCAGAGTTGTCATCCTGTACCCATTCGCAAGCGATATGATGGGCAAATGTATTTACGGTAGATGTTATAAAGCTACTAGGCATCTCGATAAACTCTGGTGATCTTCGATGACTGTTGGGCAGTTCTTCTCGGCCTGATTGGTAATCCACCGATGCTACTGAACATCGTAGAACGTCTTTGATGGATTTTCTTTCGCCTGTAGAGCACTGGGAGAGCTTGTCAACCAAGCTGCTTATACCAGATCCTCCAGCTTCAGATCCTCGGTCGTAGTGTTTTGCATTGCCGCTTCCATTATAATTTCCCGAAGACCGTAGTACACCAAGATTCTGCGGATACAAAGATGTTAATGGCACAGAGATGGTGTAGGCTTTTTCAACCGATGACTCTGTCCTGGATTCCATGGTAACAGCCACTTTCCCATTCTGACTAATGGAAGTAGGATTATCACGCCCTACCGAGTCATGGTAGGGTAGCGTGCCGGCTATCAATGGATCTAAGCTTGACCCAGGGAAGGCCGCTTGGGTTTGCATGAAGGCAGTAGAGCTGTCTATGGCTGGGGTGGCGGCTACATAGTCCACGTTGTGCATGGCTAAATCGCGCTCTGAGGTAGACAGTTGAGGCGCTCCAGAACTTCCTGGCTCATGGCGGGTTCCGACAGGATACGTTGATTCGCTCTGTCCGGAATCTTTTCTACCCATTGGCTCGCCTTCACTAAATGATCCTAGGAAAAGGTTTTGATCCGCAGGAGGCTCCCAGCTTGAAAGACTGCCTTCGATCGATGTCTCAGACGCTGTTGCGTTATCCGTAGTAAGCTTCAGATGCCTTGGATACAATGGATTGTCTTCGCTAGATGTCCACCCATATGTAGCATTGTCCTCAGAAGGAAAGACGCGGTCCAGTGGCTCCTCTGCTATACTTGGAAGAACGGGGTCGAGTGTCGAAGGATCGAAATTGAAATCTCTGTCGGTCGTTTGAAACAACTGCTCGAAATCAAAGTTCTCAAGTATGTCTGAACTGTTGAGATCGCTGTTGAACGGCATGCTGTATGATTCCTGTAGAAGAGCACGAATTAGTTGGGCTTGAACTTGGATTAAGAGATTGAAGCTCTCACATCGACTCCTCCATCAAGACCGTTGGTTTCAGACATTGCTGTATCCTGCTGTTTGGGAGCAAGCTGGTCGGGAGCAGCCGAGGTTATGCCTGGTATCATATTGGTTGGACCTTGACCGTCAGGCTTGGATGGCGCAAAGGAGGCAGAATGTTGCGGTGTGATTGGGGTTGCAGGCGTAGGAGTAGGAGGTTGTTCAGCTTCAGAAGCTGGTGTGGGAGGCACACTGGCTGTTGAGCCCTTCTTCGCTGGCTTCTCGTTATAAGGTGGTATCAAGAACTGATCCGATACTGTGGTAAACCTCGTAGGGTCATTCGAATCTTGATTCGCCCAGCTAAAGGCCGAATCTCCCGTCGAGGTGCTGCTCGGAAAAGTAGGGGACCATACCTGGCCGTTTGCGTTGGGTTCAAGGTTGCAGCGTTCGTGTGAGACATGACTCAAATTAGGGAATGATCCTCGCGTTACCAACGTCATCTCGAGGTCGGCAGGTGCTTTCATCGACTGAAAACCCACACCATCGGAAACAGGGTTTCTGCCATTGACTTTTTCAGGAAGATCCACTTCCATGGCTTGCGATGCGTCCTCAACGTCTGAATGATTGTGAATCTCAGAAGCCTTCAAGCTCTTGCAGCTTCGCATCTGTGACGTACGCTGCCTCCTCATCTTTGCGTCTTTAGGCCGCAGTTTATTGTAGTCGTCCGTGAGTAGGTCCTTAAGCACATACTGGAGAGCACGCTTTCTGCACTAGCATCAGTATATCTCTGGCCGTGCGCCTGGAATCGCTTACTTAATGTTCTTAGGGCCGAAGTGCATCACGAGGCCACAGATTTCATCTATTGAGCGCCTGGTATAGAGGTACAATCTGACGAGCTTTCGCTTTTGCGAAGAGGAGACACTGGATGGTCTACCCTGCTTGACTTTGTTGTTCCGGATTTTCTTTGGCTTCAGGATTTTGAAATGCTTGTTGGTACCTCGTGGACTTACGAGGGGTCCGCGTAAATTTACGGGTGGGGCCGCTGGCGTAGATGAACGAGAAACCATTGCGTTGCGAAATGCCCTCTCAGACAAAGCGATACGTATCAAACAATCGGTGCAAGATTCTATTTGATGGTATACCTAATCATGAAAGAGATACGCAAGAAAATTTGTGGGGGAGAAGAGAGTGGAGGTGAGGTGTCGCTGTGCACGAGCTAAATCTTTAGCGTGATGCAAAAAGTTCGAATCGCTGTGATTGGCTGTAATTCTAGCTGCTCGCCTTTCCTTCCCTACTTCTTCGCATACTCTGCATCGAGGTCGTTCCGACTTCTTGCATTGGGACAGGAGTATGCGATTGCGAATGACCGAGTTCTTGCACTTCTTGAGTGGCGGAATGAAGACTACGCGAGGTGCAAAAAGTCTCGCCAACAAGTTGGAACTTTTTGCATACGTAGACTTTTTGCATTTCAAGTCAGATATGTAATTTCACTGATATGAGAGCCCTTGAGCTTCCTCGAACAGTTTGATTCTGCCAGTCGATATCGGATATAGTGTCAGAAATTTTTATAAGGTGAGTAGTTACTGGAATGCTTCCGAAAACGTATATTCAGAGACTTAGCTATACAGATTGCATCCGGAAAACCAAAACCACCCATGATGGACGATCTCCCCGCGGCCGTCATCGTTAACGTCATCTTCGGTGTCCTCAATGTTGTTCTCATGTCAGCGATCCTATGGCAAAATCATAGACAATCCTACGGCGGAACTCGTAAGGACCTCTTCATTCATTCTAGAAAAAGCTCTTCGCTGATTGACTGTAGGCAATGTTGTCAGAGACGATGAATAAAGGAGGGAATTACCCTGCGGCGCACCGGATACGCCGGGAATGTCTTTGATGCGAAGTAGGATGAGGAAGGGTGGAACAAGCGAGGAATGGGTATCGGATGAGACTTTATGGGCCTGCTAGCTGTAGTACTAGGTTGTATAATCCAGGCATCTGGCAGAACTTTTCCGCATCATCGTGTGAAGAGTACATAGGTTTCCGCGTCAACACCGTCGGCCTTAATGCTGGTTAACTGTCTCCGCGTACGGCCTCACGCAAAAGTCGGTCACTTCCACTTATAACCCTGCCACATTGGTTCTGAATGTCTCGAATGTTCTTGTACCTTGATATAAGAGATTGGTGGTGGATTTAGCCATGCTGCATGCTCCAGTGTTTGGGGAGCATCAGCGGCTAGAAAGCATATTTCAGCTCACCGGCGCTCACCCCTGCTCACCCTTATCTCCATCATGACTACCTTCGAAGGGTGTTGTCAGGGAGATTTTTTCTGGGAGATTGTATGCGAGATTTGCACGGGCGACTCCTGGTAAGGGATTCATATAAGAGATTCTTTGGGGCAGAATTCGTACACAAAAGTTGCACGGAGAATTGGTATTGAAGCTCTGTATGGAACCTTCATATCCAATATTTTATACCAAAAATCTCGACAAGAACTCCTCCCCCATATCCCATACCTCATGCGCGTCGTCGCCATCCCTCCCTCCACTGCAACCATATCCGTTCGCATCGAAAAAAAAATCCCTCTCGTCTCATCGCCCCGCCCCCGCCTGCAAGGCACCGTTCAGACTCACCTGCGTTAAAACCCTCGATTCATCTTTCAAAAACTTATCTCTAGAGTGATTCGACGAGAGGCTCTTTACTGATGAATGAAGACTTATCAGCTCGTAGAAACGGTAGGGGATTCTTAGAATGTTTTCTATTGAGGATCTCTGTTTTATATAATGGATGTAGCATGTTTTATCTTATGTTTTTAGGGAATATCTCGTATTAGGGTTTTTTATGGTTTTGTTAGATATTGAATTAAGGGTTTCGTATGAGGAACGGCGGATGTGGATTCTTGCATCGGGATTCTCAAATAGGGAGTCAGTTGCTTATGTTGAGGTTTTCACTAGAGTTCTCTCAATTCAGGTCTCACGTATCGATATGAAGTTCCTCTGCGAGGTAACCGTATTTCATTAAACCCGCTCACATAAATCGTACCCCTTCACAGCATAATCGCCCTAACTAATCTAATCGCCCCCCCCCCCTTTCTCTTCCCCCCCTTTCCATCACTACGAACACCATCGCTGCGTCTTACATAGTACATTCACACCGTTGCTATCGCTATCGTTGTTGTCGATGCGTAGATAAACTGCGGAAAGGCTTTATGGCTGAGGATATTTGTGGTTTATATGATAATATTTGAAAGTGTGATAGATGGGAAGGTTGTGATGCTGTACGCATGAGGTAAGTAGAGCTGGTGGTGTGCAGGAAGATAGGCATTCTTGCATGGTGCTCGAGGTTTCTTTTTTGGCTTAATTAAGCGAGCTCGTGAATGAGTGAATCGGGTAGAGGATGAGTGTGGGAGGTTCGGAGGGTGGCTGTACGATTTCAAGTTGGCATGTTACTATGAGGCAAAAGATGGGAGAGGTCTATTCTTTCTGGCTGCTTAGATCGAGGACCATGACGTGCAATGTGAAATGGTTGAGGACTAGAACTCGTGAATATAGACAAATGTTTTCTTCTATTGATGACCGCCTGCGGCCAGAGCAATTCCCTCAGTCACTCGGTCACTCAATAACGCCCAAAAGAAAAATCCGGTTCAAAGACGCTAATGCGGAGTACCTTAGGATGCTTTACAAGCGGTACACGCCCGCTTGACACGCGCGTCTTTCCCCACGGGTTCATCAAAGAAAGTTAGTACGATTTCGACATTTGGCTATGTTGCGACTTAGACTCGTAAGTTCAAAACAGAGATTGACGGGTTGAGACTCCTGCTGCTACGCTCTATTCTCAAACATCGGTTATCATTTGCTGACCCTGGACGGAGCCCTTGGAGCGAATACTCCGGGATGGCATTCGACCCAACAGGCGTGCCCCAAAGGAAGGTCTCCGCTGCGGACTGCCTGCACTCGTACTAAACGAATCGCAAGCGTTAGAACTTGGCAGAGTCATCAACAGCGGCGGCAATCCATCAAGCTCCTCCTTCTGATCTCTGACCTGCTTCTCCAACCATGCCAGCTTGGTATCTTGTTCGGCGTGGTCAGCGGCATCCTGTCGCGCCTGGATCGCAGCGCCCTGGTCCACGAGCTGTTGCTTGAGTTGGAAGAAGCGCCTGTTGCGTTCCAGCTTCATCTCGGCCTCGATCTTGGCTTTCTTCTGCTCTAGGAGTGCGTTTTCGATCGACATATAGCGAGAGTCCGACCGCTCTACGAAGCTAATCCCGTCCGGAAAGGTGCTCTCTGTCTCGTTGTCTGCGATATCACCAACGGAGGACTCATTGTCGTTCCTAGATTGAAGGGCGACCGACCCTCCAAGCGTGACGACCTCCGGCGTATGCGGTGGTATGAGTTGCCTCGGACTGACTTTCTCTCTCTTATCGCCCACCATCGTTCCACCGAAATTGTCTCGATCTGCGTCAGAAGCGTTCCAAATTTCCATATTGACTTCCAAACCGGGCTGTACGAAGGATTTCCAAGTCGAGGGAAGGATTATTTCGCCTGTTACATGAGATATGTTGTAGTAGCCTTTCTCGACCAATGGCCAATATTCAAGCACATGCCCAAAAGCTTCCTGTATCAGATTATGGAGCCCCTTTTGGACACATTAGCGAAAGACAATAGATTGAGATTTCAGATTGCCCACCTGCCAGGTCTGGCACATGGCGACGGGGAAGAGGAACTTCCGGCCGAGCCAATCCCTCATTATCACCGGTGCCAGTCTTGGAGGCTCCGCCTTCCAAAGCCTATTGTGCTCTTGCGCCATCTCCATCGAGTCTACTGCTTCCATATATGTATTCTCACGCTGCATGGTAGCTTCTGGAAACTCCTCTGTTGCGATGGGTGCGACCGGGGCGGCCGGCGTTGCTGCTGCCGCCATCGCCGCTGCTTTCATATCTTGCTCGGCTTTTTCATCTAGAATCAGCTTCTTTAAGCGAGCGAGATCCTCAATATCCGTTTGCTTATCGTTGGGGGGAGGGGGTGCAGTAAGCACTGGCGGCGAGTACCAATGTTGTGGCGTATACGTTGGGTACGCTGGAGGTGTGTAGGACATTTGATATGGCTGGTTTGGTAATTCTGCATCTCTTGATAGTGGGCGCGATTGAGAATAAGAATTGTCGGTGAAGTTCCAGCCTTCAGAATTCTCCTCTCCAGAAACAATGTCGGGATCGACATTAGTCCAACTGAGTAAGAGTGTCTTCGCCGTCTCCTCCGCTCGAGTCTCGAGATTTTTTGCCTCTCCAGAGCGAGGTCTGACGATCAACGCTGTGACACTTGGTTCGTGAGGTACGACGCTCAAGAACCATTCTGCAGTCAGCGTTACTGTCTCGGTTTCGGGTGGTGACACTTGGCTCTGGCTGATTCCCGCGGCTAGTGCTCTTGGACTTGCTGTAACATCGGTCCTGCTGGCCTTCATAGCAAGGCTTCCTTTAGGATGGTACGGTTCGGTATTTTCCATAATTGGGAGCTCGGTCGGCATCGAATAGTACACAGAAGCAGGGGAATGAGATCGTGAGTCTAGATGGCTCCCTGGACGTGCTGGCAGGTCCTCGGCCTCATTGGCGTGACCCCGTTCGGCACTTACATTGAACGATTCTGGTCTACTAACACTCCAACCAGCTTCTGAAACCTCGCAAATTCCGACAACGTCTTCAGAACGAGATGATGACCTTGCCGGTACGCTTGGGTCAGGAGGTGCATCTTGTAAACTCCGGCCGTTGTTCTCCACCTTCGTCTGACTTCGCTTCTTTGCCTCCATCCTTGTTTTGTCTTCATTGTCATTTTTGAATGCGACACTCGAGCTACTCCATGAGTCATCTGCCGCTTTTTCCGTATTCCCAAGCGTAGGGTCAATGACAATACGGTCTGTTACGTTGGGTATACCGGCGACCAGATCCTTGTCCTTTTCTTTGTGTTTCTTTTCAGTGGTGGTAGTGAGGCACCCCCGATCAAAATCATCTCCTGCCTTATATACATCAGCTTCGTCGTTCTCATTTTCGTCTCGCACGCCTGACTTCTCGGCGTCGAACCCAGCGATAGTGATTTCTTCTTTCTGCACTTTCTTATTGCCACCAATTGACCGTGTACTGCAGTATGTCGTATCTTTTGCTGAGTCCTTCGCAGCCTTTTGAAGCAAGCTCGTATTGGGACTGGCGTTGGAACTACTGCCTCCTCCCCACGCACCGATTGAATCGAACCCGCCCCCTTCCGTCGATTCTCTTGTATGGTGATTATGCTCAATCGTTGGGGTGCCGTCATCCAGAGCTACGTTGTTGCGAGTCCGCTCAGCTCCTCGCTTATCCTCAGTCATGTTTCGGAGGCTTTGTTCTCGGTCGCAATCCTCTTCAATTTCTGTAAGACTCAGAATGCTTTGGCGATTGTCTAGCACTACTCCTACGAGTATTCGTCTTTCTTGTTGAACGCCCGCTTGTGGGAAGAGTGTTCCAGCGTTGGGTC
The DNA here is from genome assembly GCA_009733775.1 of Alectoria sarmentosa. Taxonomy (NCBI): domain Eukaryota; kingdom Fungi; phylum Ascomycota; class Lecanoromycetes; order Lecanorales; family Parmeliaceae; genus Alectoria; species Alectoria sarmentosa. The sequence goes on from WOGZ01000258.1 coordinate 35,339, forward strand.
TATGTTCTATTAGGTACCATGACTCGCGCAACAGAGGTTTTCCGAAGGCCTTACATATAGAATTCCGCTGCTTCAATAACCCGAGCCATATGAACAACATGCAACAAAACGTTCAAAGTCGATTTCATGGACTCGAGTCCGGCCTGCAATGGCCTAACGCGATGTCGCTGGAAATACCAGCGGACTTTTGCTTTAAACTGCCGAGACGACCTCGCATCGTGAGGATTGGCAGAAACGTGATGGAAGATGCTCTGGAAGACGCCTTCGCAACTATTCAAGATCTCGTTGACCTCTCTCACCATGCGTCGTCGGTAGACTCGCGAGTCTCGTCGGAGAATGCCCTCCAACTCATTGAGGACCATAGCTAAGAGGGAAAGATCGTTTGCAACAATCGACATCTCCTTCTCTGCTTCGTAGAACGTGGAGATAAGACCGTAGATCGTTTGAGATAATTGCACGCCCATAGCAGCGACACCCGCCACCGAGGTAGCCACTGATAGGCGATCCATATTGATGCGGTTGATGGCGCGTCAGCAGCCGTCGCAACGGAAGCCGCTCATAAAGGGACTTCAAAGTGAGAAGAATCGGATCATTGAAAGAATTTGGTGGGGGGTGTTGCTGGAGCACAGTCCTCGGTTGCGCTTGCAGTGATCGACAAACTTGCATGGGGCTGCCCCTCATACCCTAAAGATGACAGCCTACGCGCGGGATCCCTAAGCAGCACCCTGCATGAATGACGCGAAGAGTAGTCTGGGGCCAATGAATCTCAAATTGCGGGAGGTGAGCGCTTGGACCTTGTGAGGTGGCAACCTGAGATTGGATGTAGAACCGAAATCTGCTCAAAGAATTGTATCAGTAAGAGACGAGCCGACGGAGAACTGTCCCGGTGGAAAAACCTATCCTTCTAGCTCAAATTCCGGCGACCAGAAAGCACGCCCGCGCATGATCATGGACCACGTTCAGGTCTGTTTTGATATAAAATTTGCGCAAAGGGCAACCCTCTTCAAGTCGCCTTGCGCCCTCGTTATCTCGCAGCTATTTCAACAAAGCGACGTGCTCAATAAAGGAGCCACCTGGGTCTCTAAATGCGTGAAACCGTGCTGATCAGGGTGAAAAGTGATCACTGGCTCTGGCGCGAGGCCACTTCATCTCAGAAAATGAGTAGGCCTTTGAAAATACGGCCGGCGGTAAGTTTTTCCTGCCAGACTCCTAGCGCGCAGGTAGGACAAGGGGCATCGTGGCGGGAAGGCAGGCACAGATGATGTCGATATCCGGTTCGATGTTGGTTCAAAGATAGACAGGAGCGGCGCTCTACGAAAAGTCATGACCGCTCTCAGCCAAGTACTTTACGTGGATGGCGCCGGCAATGGATACGCTGGAGACCCCGATTGTTAGCTACTTTCTTGAAGATCTCATCATGGTGAGGTCTCACAAGATACCGGGAGAGTAAATCGCCGTTGCTGCAATCTTCTTCGTGACCCGTAGCGAGGAATTCCATACCATCGGCAATTAAATCGCAAGATCTTTGCTATATCTGGGATTGAATCTCTGAGAACGAACCCCGAAGCGCTAATGCAGTGCCCATTACACCTCTTCCGATCCCGATTATAGTCAATAGGTGTGCAAACAAGGATACTGACCGGCACGGCGATAATCACCACGTGGTTATGATATCGACTAGGATAGCTATGCAGCTCATCGATAGGAGAAACGCGGCGGTTAAAAGCGAGGATTGAGAGATTTGTGAAAGCTGAGCGCAATAGTACGTTGTGCGAAATGGAAAGGAAATTATGAAAGTTTCGAGCAACAGACCCTCAATTCTTGCTACCACTGGGTCTGTGTACATGGTAGATCGAATCTAAGTCCTCACAATCGGGCACTTCAAAACCATCGCCGCGGCCGAGAGAGACGCCTCAGACCATTGACGATGCGGAAACCCATGAAGATATCTGCCAATATTTCGTTATTACATTTGATTTTTTGGTATTGGCGTTATTCGCTGCTGCGACATCAACAAAGGCATAGTCGAACTAGAACCGAAGATTGGGGACCATCCTGGATAGCAGCCGAAGGAGAACGACTATGTGAGATAGCGACCAGAGAATCCCGATTGCTACTTGATAGCCAGACCTCTTGTTCTGCTCAAGGTAAGCTGTCGGTAGTGTTTGTGAGGCCATTCCGTAAGTGCGAGCGTCTCGAGGAAACGAAAATTCAAAGACCACACGGTCTTCAATAACAGAATGATTCAACAAACCTCAGAGTCAGTTTGTATTTCGTTCTCCGCCTTCAGCGTGCACTCGCCATTGACTGAAGACACGGCACGTTGCGGTTAGCTCTCTCTGATGGACATGAGCATCTCTTGAGCCGTCAAGCCCCAATAAGACCCCCGAAGGTTGTGTGCTTACTGGACGCCTCTGCAGGCAAGGGGACACAATGGCTGTCAGTGCTGCTGATTAGACTGTCAGCCTGAAGGCGCAAAGCTCCATCTTTCCCAAGGGTTGACGCAGAGGATCCATGAGAGTACGGCATCTCACCTACAGTACGTCACAGGACCACTGTGGCCATCCTAGAGGATTGTCCCGCCATTCGGACATTTGAGCTGATTGTATCTATCCTCCTGGGCGCAGCACTGCTCACTCGCGTCATGTGGTCGCGTTCAAGGACAACTTGGCTCCCCGTGGCCGAAATTCGGAGATTCGAGATCGAGAGTCTAGTCCCGAATGGGCCGTAGTGTTGCGCCGAGACCTTGCGCCAAGACATCTGCAGATCCGAATCTCGCCCGCCTAGATCCATCTCATCTTCTCACCAACCATCCACTTTTTCAGATTTCACAATGGAGGTTCTTTCTTTTTTTCTTCAAAGGATGACGACTTGGGCTCTCCAAGACTACTAGCAGTCCGCCAAGAACGTACGATTGGAAGGTGGGGATCTAGAGGGGTCTTGTGGTGAAGAGGAAGAAGGAAATACTGTAGTGTGTGTGAATAATATTATTGTGCAGAGATGGACTCAGCGTTGGGAGCGACGCAGGGTGAGAGAGAGCATAGCCTGCAATTGGGGTTTTGAGTGAGAGTGGCGGCGGGGCATGGGAGAGGGGTAGTGAGTGGGGTGTGGGAAGCGGTATTTGATGGGGTATGGTTGTTTGAGAATGTGCGGAAGGAGGTGAAAGATTGTGAGAGCGGTGTTGACGTGCGGATGAATGAACCCGGAGAGTGCTGTGGCGGAAGAAAGTCTGAAGCGGTGGGTACTTGCTCTTTCTTAGCTGCGGGGATTTCGGGGCTTTTACTGATGTTTTGAAATCATATCTACTTTGGATTAACGTTACTACGAATGTCAGCTGCGGTTGTTACATAGCAATCGAGGATTCAGGGACTGGATATCAATGCAATCCTATTTGCACGAAAGGGGGCTCAACTGGCACTTTGAAATGAATACCGTAAGAGTGGGGTATGTCATCCTCCCTGATAGTCTAACCTCTATGATAGGTTGCAAGGGCAGTGATATCCAAAAAAAAAAAAGTTCCATATCGAGCGGACAGACTGTTTGATTATGGATACGGGGGTGCAAAGATTGACCGTGTAGCCTGAAAAGTCATTCCGTGAGCTTCCCTGCTGGTTCGGACAACATTTGGCTCGGAAAGGCTAGCTAGCATCAATGCTACTATGAATTTCGAGGCAATCTCTTTGTTGGTTCTGAGAATCGGTGTGTACGCCAGGAGAGCACGAGGAGTACAAGGTTCTCGTTGCAAGACAAGGTCTTTGTGTTGAGGTTCGAAGAAATCCTGAGACGGCATTGGTAGCGCATAAGAATCCGACGGGGTCGTATGGCTCTTTCATGTTGTTATGCGATAGACTTGAAAGGGCACATGCTATCTATCATAAGGTACAGAGACATGATTATCTCATTCTTGAACCTCGATCGTTAAGGCTGGATCCCGTCTTGTCGCTCGCTGGTCTCGCCCCGTCTGCCGAAAGGAAGATCCGATGCTGTAGCGTTGGGGGGGGGCGGCGCTCGTGCTAATGTAAGACGCAGAGGGTAGGTAGCATTGCTGCTGGTTGAAGAAAGGGGCCTGAATTGAGGCATTGGACGAGGTTGATATTTTGACTTTTTCCGGCTGGAGTAGGAGAACAATACCCGATGGGGCAGATTGGTTAGGTAGGGTAGTTGCGTGGCGATTTGTGACAGTCTTGCTGAGCAGTAGGGTTCTGGGATGAGAGAGTAGGTTTGTTCGTCTTCACCTGTTAATGTTAGCTTTCACAATCTAGAAGTGGTGGGGTTGTCCCCTACCTTACAAGCAAACCCTCTTGGGCTTAGGTAGAGCCTTCGACTCTGAGTATCTCGCTCAAACTTTTGAGTTTTTAATATTAGATCAGGTCTTTCTAATTCAGTCATATTTGAATGATGTTTCACGCGTTGAAATCACAATGAGAAAACGATTGATTTATCTACAAATTTTTTGACAGTCCGACTTATGGCTGTAAAGTCAAAATTCCAATATATGGGTAACAAACATCCCCTACCGAGCATTCCAAAGGTCATCAGGCATAGTTGTATTCCTCTACGATACTTGCGCGACAATAAACGCACCCTTCCCTCGTTATATAGTTTGGGTCCAACGGACAATCCATCTCCCCTCCCCACTCATCTTCGCCCTCCGAGCCACAATTATTGCTAATCTCCCCGTCTCGCTCGTCATCGCCGTCGGAGATCTTTTGAAGTCCTGGTCGGCGAACCGCGACGGAGACAATGATAATCGCCTTTGTAGAAGTCTCTCCTGAATCTCTTGGAAATTATCCAATTTTGGAACGCTTCGATCATCGGGGTATTCGTCTTCTGCAGTATACATCTCATGATCGATGGAATGTTGTTCAAAATTGCGGTTATACGGTGAGAGTTTTGGCGTCTTGGTCGTTGTTTCGATAGAATCGGGTGATAAAGGTCGCTTTCGAGGACGACCACTAGGCTGCTTTGAAAGATCACCACGAGGCTGCTTTGGAAGACCATCACGAGGCTGCTTCAAAGAAAGACCACGAGACTGCTTTGAAGAACGACTACGATCCTGAAGACTGGGCTGTTTTGAAGGCGAGGCCTCATCTTGAGAATCCATAAACCCTTGTGGGTACTAAGGGACACAATCTCGTAGTCGCTACCACTGGCGCCGATCTCGCTGCTCGTTACCTCAGTCGTCGATGTTGTAGCTTTCCCATAAGCTGGCTTAATAATTAGCTTGCATTATTAGAGACGATACCTAAGAACGACTCACCGTTTCGCCCGACCTGCAGGCAATGAGAGATCCTCTCCCGGCCGTTTCATTCGCTCATCAGTCGACCCAAATATGACCAAGTACTGGATCCTAGTACACCATTGCTGATTCCAAAATCTCGATTCTTGGCCTTTGGGCCCTTGTTCCCTCGAGCCTGGCTCGTAGATGGATGGTTTTGGAATCAATTTCTGGCGCGTCCAGGGCACTCCGAGTTTGGGGCCCCATTTGTCAGCCCATCTAAGCTTGCCTCTCACTTCTTGTTTCCGACTTTCCTCCCTCTCCATCTCCAATTCTCATCTTTTTTCGATTCTTTTTGCGTCTGGCTGTTCCGATCCAGATTCGACAGAGCCATCTATGGATTTTCACCGCTTCCATCGACCAGGTCTGAAAGACCTTTGATATTGTTTTTGATGATCATCTCAGCCGTTATAGTCGTCAGTAGGTATGTCTCAAGTGTCTCGTTATCAGACTTTGGGTCAAAAAGATCAGTCTCGCAAATTTTGCGAAATCTGATCACGTGCATATTCAATGCGTTGTGGACTTTTTGGCCTTTTCCACAGTATCGTCCCGGCGCAACATACGCGTCAAGATGTCACCTCATTCGACATTCAAGCCGCGCCTCTTCTTCTCCTATCTTGGAAGAAATTGTGAGGGGCAAATCGAGGACACGTATTGGCTCCCCTCGATAGTCAAGTACAATCTTGCTGTTCCATACAAGGCAGGTTGTGGGTTTTTTGTCTTGTCTTGTGATAGGTTTCTTGAAATAGAAGAGACAGTCAGGTCTTTCAGCTCTTTCCTTCCCGCCGTTAGTAGGTAGGTCTCGAGACCTGACCACGGGCATCTATCGAGGCGCATTTATTTATATATCTGATGCTTCGCCCTTGCCTTTCCCTCTGCCTCTGCCCTTCGCTCTTACCGTCATGGTCGACTGAGATCAATTGGAAAGTCTTTGTAGGAAGTTCGGCGGTTTGGCTCAAATCTTTTCACTGTTAGCTGTATTGAAATTGATCAGAACGTAGTCATAAATTACCCATTTATCTAGGCCTTTCCGATACTTTCCACGGTGAAAAAAATTGACGATGACGTAGGCTTGAATCTTTTTTCAGCTGGTGTACTTTTCTGCTGACCCGAAACGGTTGGAACACTTCAAAAAAGCTGAAATCTTTCATTCCGAAGAACTTGAATTCTCCACTGTCGATGAGTGACAAAGAAGTCAACTCAATCCTTCCGAGTCCGCGCCCATTCGATTTCTGTGTGAGAACCGTAAAGCTCACTCAAGAGACAGCAGTACAATGAAACGGTCAACCCGTCGTGTCTGGTGCCAACCCTCCGGTCCTTTTGCCCAGTCATTTTACCGGCTCAGGCTTCACCTCTTTGGGTTTGACAGGCTCGAGCGTGAGATTTGGGTTGAATGGGAGACGGTAAATGGCAGAGTTCGGGCCGGACTGAATTCGAATCACTGCTTCGACAGTTGTTCGATCAAGCTCTCGGTACGAAGCTTGAAAAGTAGAGGGGGCTGAAACAAATGATTGTCGCAATACAATCGTCGAGTAACGACCTTGAATCCGGGGAGACATCGAGGCCAGGACCAGTAAATAGCTCGTCGAAAGCAAGTCTGTTTAGCAATCATTTCATAGACGAAGGTCCATACAATCTTCTCCACCGAACCCCTCGTGTCCAGCAGCAAAGACACACCATTTGATGCCATCCAAATTCGCGTTTCGTCGTGCCGGATGCCCATTTCCGCGCTTCATCCTCAACTTCCTTCTGCATGGATGAGGCTACTTCTCCCCATATGTTCATGTGTTGATTGGAAGAGCCAAGTAGTTCTTTGACGGACTTGGATGGCCGGTCGCTTGACATTTTCTTGAACATCTCTGCATAATTTGGAGATGGATTAGCCATTGTGAGGGACCGGCAGATTGGTTGTTCAAGGTATGAAGGGAATGCTTGGTCTTGTTGCTAACGATGTCAGGGCCTAAAGGCGCTTTAGTTGACTGAAAGTCAAGGATATGGAGGCAGAGTAACTACCCAGGCGAGCGACTTACTCTGAAAGAAAACGGTGGGTACTCTATCCGGGCAACGGTGCTGTGAATCCAGTGGTTTTTAAGTCAATGATTAACTCCGGTCAGGCTGCATATGCCATCTCATAAAGACATTGCCGGTCAGCCTCACCTCAAGAAGGCCTATGTCAAGATCGTTGAAGATCTGGAGACTGGGTTAGAAGATAAGCTAAATTGCACTTGCGCAAAAAACAGCTAGTAGCACTTACTTTGAACGCGATGTCGGCCCAGACTTTGTGTTTGCCTGGATCAGACTGGAGTATGCGAAGGCGATGAGTTGAGGATTTCGGTCGAGGTGCACATGGTATTGCGCCATCTGATGCGACAATCACACCAGTATTTACCCCCATCGATGGCGATTCTGCTTTCCAGTTGCACGAATATGCCCATGAAGGCATCATCACTCTGCCTCATACTTCCTAAGTATCTCCTGATACTCCTGTTATTCTGCACTGCCTGTCTGAGCGCGGCCAGCCATGAAGCCTCGACATATTGCTTCCCGTATGCCGAACTCTTGATTCCTTGGAGGCTCTCGTCGACTCTGTCTGCGGTTATTTCTTTGGAGGCTGGAAGCAGACCGGCGTGTCCTAGAGGCGAAAGTCGATCACGAGGTCATAGAAATGGCATGGGGGTATCAAGAGTAGGCCCGGGATCAACAAGGTCGTGTTTCCTCCGTCGCAAGACCTCCGTGTAGATCAAGTCTCGGATCTCTTGAGGAATTTGGACCAAGCCTTTTCAGCCATATTGTCGATCTCAACTGTTCATTGCGGGAGTCGATTCTCATGGCTGTACTCCTCACCACCGAAGTTTCCACCAAACAAAAAGTAATGGGCGGCAGCAGCAGACCCTTTGACAACACGTGCGACAGAATAAAAAGGCTTCAAGAAGATAAGGGGTATATATATGTATTGATGATATATATATTAAAATGAGGTATCTGACATCGCAAAAGTGCAAAAGATGGAAGTAGCTGGCCACCAGCTTTGTAATGACTTCTCACATGCTATGGAGAGAGAAAGTATATCAATGAGAAGATTTGGCCTGCTTAAATACTTTACCATGCCTGCGGGAGCGCTTATATCGTCTAGCATGTGTTAGCAATTCGCCACCATAGGTGTGTTGAATTCACATGTACCGACATTCATTGGGGGGGCGAAATCGCCACTGTTAGAGTTGGATTCACAAGTGCGCACATTCACTGCTCTGATTCCCGCTGAGAATGGTATTTATTAGACAGCTTTACCACAATTGATGTGTTGAACTCATGTATGCCGACATTCATTGCTCTAATTTCCACTAAGGTCAGCATTCATTGATCGAATTCGCCACTATTGATGTGTTGAATCCACTTTAACAACATTCACAGTTTTCTTTTTGATTGTGATTACTATTTGTCGATCGAATTCGCCACTATTCATGGCTTTGATTCACAGATGCTGAGATTGTCTGTGCTTTCTCTACTGAGATTAGTCTTTATCAGTCGAAGTCACCTCTATTGCTACTATGTTGATTCTCATATATCAACGTTCACAGCTCTTTTCTCGGTTGAGATTAGTCTTCATCAGTTGAGATGAGATTTCCTTGTTATTGTTTCTACTTACTTTGCTCTTGAACCATTCACATTCTGAGGTGGCTCATCTTAAAAGGGGCGACCTGTGTAAGGAGTGACCCGTGTAGGAAACAACCTCTTTGAAGCTTTGCCCTTATACGATTCATACATTCATGATTTTCTATTCAAAAGGAGTCACATGTGCGTAGGGAGTCATTTCCTCCAAAGGCGCCACTCATTAGTATGTGTCAATGCTGGCCTTCTATATCACTGCTTATACCGTATTTCGCTGCCTGCAAGGTCCTATCTCTTTCTTTCCCTTCAAATCATAGCCGTTTTTTACTCATACTGCGTCTGGGCCACTTGCTTTCAAGTAATTGCTCTGGTTGCCTGCAAGCGAGTTCGTGGGTCAGTTGGCTTCAACTCGCCTAGTAATTGGGATCGTGAGAGAGAAAGTGAGGCTGAGAGTATTCTGGAGAGGGCGCTTGAGGAAGGTTGAAGATACTAGGAAGTGGAGAGATCAGGTTGCTTGAACGTCGCTGTGTAGAACCTCGGGGTTGAATGCTGTTTCTATGGTCAAGTGGATTGATATATCAACAATTGATAAAACTGAGCAATCATTATGACATGTTCGTCGGCCCCTTGATCCCAAGTCTCAATCCTGAAATCCTCGAGTAGAGTATCCACAGAAAAACTTGGCAACAGCTACATCAAGTAAATGCCTACAAAAAGACCAATCTTCCGAGTACCAAGAACTGAGATATACGCTGGCCAAATCGATTCTCATTGCCTATGGATTTTAGTCGAGCAATGCTTCTTTCCAATATAGTGATTGAATCGTAGTATTCCGGACATCTCATACATAAAACAGAGCTAAATCGGCAGCCCTTCTATTACAGGTGAAACAAAAGAGGTGCAGAAACATTCGCTGGCAAAGTGCAGTATCAGGTCTTTCACAAGACAGCCTCATGCGCTGGTTCCCTTCCGATCTTCGCAACGACACAAACAAATTGCCATTGAAGTGCAAAAAGTAGATGCGTTTCATCGTAGCTCAAAGACCTTTCGGATGATCTATCCATACTCACTTCGAGACCTAGCCAAGACGAAAGCCTCGCCATTCATGATGCCACGGACAAAGAACTCGCCGATGAATGTAAAGTTTTCCTCATCAGTCTCCGGGTCCTTCATCCTTCGTAACACAACTGGTACACTGTAGCCGTAGAGATTGTAAATGAGATCTCGCTACTTCGGGATCATCCTCGACGTATCATTTTTCTATTCAACTTTCCCTGCTCTTCTCCGCGTTTTTTTTAACAGACTTCTCTTATCTGTAGCAATTCCACCAAAACCTAAAGCAAGGAGAATCAAACGTGACTCACCTTACTCCTCAAATAGAACAGTGACTACGACACTCCCTCTTCTCATCGGTTCGGTCACCAGCAGATTGTCCGTATAATGTGTTCCGTAGCTGGTCTGATTCTGGAGACTACGCACTGCATAGTACAAAACCCTCCTCTTCGATGGACCAAGGCCAAACTGAACATTCTTCCAAGCGCACAGTGGCGGGCAGGCAAACCCATGTGGCGTTCAGTCTACGCTCATTGCAGCTCTCAGGCTCGTTGGTATACAGCCGCTGCTTGTGGCTGCGACGGATGCGACTGACTTGTCCCATTGGGTATCTTGATATTTACCTCGGTTCTTTGGCAGTGTCGTCGACCATTTAATTTTATAAATAAGGAGCAGATGACTCTGCAAACGAAAGGGATTATATGGCGCCTGTACTCGACCTAGCCTTGGATATAGCAGGGATGTGGTACGCTTCAAGCTGATCATGAAATCATTGGAAAAGCAAGGCCGGAAAGACTTCTCGACGCAATCGACAAGGACCGTCCGTCTGTTGTAAGAGCGCTTGTGGAGGAGGACCGTAGCTCGTTTACGAGGCCTCGAGCCACTAGAGCCGCTTTCACGGTAATGCGATTCCGCAAAACTCCGCAGGCCAGACACAGACAATCACAGTCTGTTCAAAAGACCTAGTCTAAGACGAAAGAGGTGAGCCGATACGTCGAACCGTTCAACGCGCCTTCGGTAAGCTGACAGATGCGTGATCGTTTGCTCAAATTCTCGCAAACACGATGGCTGCGCTGGGGATGAGGATCGGCTACCTTTGTCTGAAAGATCGGTGCAGCCACTGAGGGAAGAATTGGGGACATCTCAGCTCTGGGGCGTGTTGTCCGGTGCAACCTCGTCAGCTAAGACTCCAAAAATCCCTAGAAATAGCTAAACCATCACTTTCAACTAGATGGGCACGGAACGTTGATGACTAGTTACCCTTCGATGACCGAAAAGAGGGTGGATCTTACTTTTACAGACCGGCAACTACAACAAGGTCCAAATCATGATTACAGGCCACCGTCGCGAAATCGAGAATCTCAGAACCGTCAAGATCCATTCCCTTTTCCTCAATAATCCAGGCATGATAGAGACGACGGCGAAACCGGAGCTGTGGGTGCAACCTGGACGTTTCTAACCAACGTTTTTGGGCATGCTCTCCGAAACTGGGTACGAGACGAGAGTTTGATATGGACGATATCGAGACTCTTTTCTAGGATAGACGACTTGCAATGGTAGCAAATTGGAGTGACGCACGAGGCGTCTTGAAAGAGAAAGCGTCTCGGGTTCAAGCTGGCCAGACGAGTCTAGAAAGAAGCATTTCAGATGTGGCGCGCAGATTTTCCTGTTTGCCATGTTTTTCAGCGGCTCGGTGGACCCGTAAAGAGGATTTTTAACGGTGAAGCTAGGTCTATCTATTTTAACCTTGGAGTTGTCCAAATCTCGTGATCAGAATTACGTTAACGAGCGCCAATTTCTAGCCGCCTTCACAGCTTCGCGTCATGGAAATTGGCGAGCGGGCTGCCGAAGATGTCGACTCTGCGGTAAAGAGGGATTTGTCTAGGCGTTGATGAACTAGCATATGCTCATAATCCTTACCCTCACGCAACGATCTTTGAGGCATTCACGTCTAGCGAGAAGCTCTATATATTGTTTAGCAAAGTTGTTCTTTAAGGAATTTAGATTCGAAAATTAAAATTTGAAGTTCATTGAAGATAAAATTACGTAATAAAAGAAATGTAATTTTTGAAAAAATGAAATTTTATTAAATTATGTTATTTTAAATTAAAAACTTAATAAAATTACGTAATATAATATTAAAATATAATAAAAATTATTAAAATTATATTGAATAATAATAATATCGTAAGAAAATAATAATTATATATATTAATTACTTTGTTTATGAAAAAGAAAATCTTTAATATAAATAACTTCTTTTAATATATTATTTTATAATTTCGTTTAAAAGTAAAACTTATATTAAAATTAAATTAAATTAAAAAATAATATTAATATAAAGTAAATTTTAATAGCATTTAATTAAATCGTTAAAATACGTACTTTATAAAATGTTAATTTATAAAAAAGAATATACTTTTCGTTTATAATAAAATAAAATAAATTACGTTATTAATTATTATAAAATCTCGTTTAACGTTATTGATAACATTATAATTTATAAATTTTAAATAATTAAAATAATTAAAATAATTGAAATAATTAAAATAATTAAAATAATTAAAATAATTAAAATAATTAAAATAATTA
>WOGZ01000259.1:0-47702 GCA_009733775.1 Alectoria sarmentosa
ATGTGGTTGCAGTGGGTACGGCCATGGGTATGTGGTTGCAGTGGGTACGGCCATGACCATGTGATTGCAGTGGCCATAGGTATGTGGTTGCAGTGGGTACGGCCATGGGTATGTGGTTATAATGGGTACGGCCATGGATATGTGGTTGCAGTGGATACGATCATGAATATGTGATTGCGATGATCATGGATATCTTGTGTGATGAGAATGAATATGTGACAGTCAAAAAACCAAAAAATGGTTGTTTGATGGTTAATTAATCAATAACGTTGTAAAGGTTGTTCAACCGCTTTTGGTTTTAAGAAAGGCGTTGGGTTTTTTGATTGATTGAATAACGGTTGAACAACGGTTGTACAACCGATAAAAAACTGTTAAACAATCATTATAAATCGAACTTTTTGATCGTATATAACGAGGCTTAAAATATATCAGACGGGCAGGACAGTATATACGAAAAATTATTTTATTAATTTGAAACTTCGACAAAAATTAAAATTTTTGATTATCAAAAATAAATTTAATTGAAAATTTATTATAAATGAATTTTTTTTTATTAACGATTATTAAGATTAAAAAGGTTTCTTTTTAAATATCGAGCGCATATAAACGATTTTAAATACGTTTAAAAAAAACGTTGTTTTTCGATGATAATATCGTTGAAAATAAAAATCAAAAAAAATCTTTATTTCTTCAATTGCCCTTCAAAAATAAAATTAAAATCATAATTAAATATGAATTAAACGTTTTAAAAAGTTAAAATCCGTTTAATATTATTCATTTTGCATTTAAATTCGATGTTTTCGAAATCGATAATCATATAATTATTAACAAAATCATTCATAAAACGTGAAAATTGAAAAGGTTTAAAGATTTTAAAGATCGAAAAGATGTAAATTATATGTTAAATGCAAACATAATTTCGAAATCAAAAAAAAGATATTGCTATTATAATGAATAAAGCGATAATTTACGCTTTATCAATAACTTAAAATTTAATATCATAAACCTTTTTATTTAAAACGTTAAAATTTATGATAAATTCGAAAGTCGATTTAAAAATGATGAAAACGATAAAGATAATAAAAATGATAAAATTAATGTGAGCGATAAAACAACGAGCGATTTTTAATTGAATAATTGTCACAATTATGTTAACATTATTAAATTGCTTTTTTGATTTTTTAATTGATTTAAACTCGAAAAATTTTTCTTTTCGATTACGTCTTTTATGATCATTACGATCACGATTATCACGATCATTACGATTTTCGCGATTTTTTTTATTTATATCATTTTCGTTTGAGCGTTTATTATGTGCATCGCATTCATTAATATCGTGTTAATTTTTTTTACAATAAATATAATATTTGCAAATTTGAATATAAATGCGAAAATTATTAAAATTTGCGTTTATTTAAATGCGATGCTCGACGATACCTTTAACGATAACAAAAATAAACACGAATTATTAAATATATTCAAAAAAGTCGTTAATAATAACGACGAGCGTATACATTTTCGAATATATAAAATCAAATAAATTAATAATGATGTTGAAAAATCGAATTATCGCATAATTTAACATTTATTTAATTTCATAATTTTCATTATAAACGTTATAAATTTAATTATAATTCTCGCGATACGTATTATATTAAAAATTTAAATTTTTATAAAAATGATAAATTTTTCAATTTTCATCAAAAAGAAAAATCGCTTAATCGAATTAATTTTTAAATTTTCAAATAACGTTTATAAAGATATTAATATATTTTTATAATTTATTTTCGCAAATGATTAAAATGAAAGATTTTAATTTATTAAATAATAAAATTGAAAATATCAAATTTTCGAAATTTATATTTTTCGAATTTTTTTTAAATATCAAAAACATTAATGTGATATTTGATTTTATTTTAAAAATTATTTTTGTAACGAATTTTCATCATCGTATAGATTTTATTATGCGCTTCGATTCAAATTAAGACGTTTATTTTAATAATAATAAATTTTATTTCGACGATTAAACGATTGTTAAAAGCGTCTTTTATTTTAATAATAAAATTTATAATAAATATGATTATATCGATTTCGATTTAATATCACAATTTAATTAAATTCAAAAAATCTTATATTTGACGCTTTCATTTGATATGATTAATAATTTTTATAAACATTTCAACTTTTTTAAATTGACTTAAAAAGATCGAAAACTTGATTTCGAAATGTTCGAACATAATATTAAAAAGAATTAATTTAAATTTTAGGATTTAAGAATTTTCGAAATTTGAATTTGAATTTATATTCGAAAAAATGATTTATAATGAAATAAAGTTCGAAGATGATGAAATTTATATAATAAGGTTTTTAAAAATGATTGAAATAAGCGACGTCGAAAAAATAAGACGCGCTTTAAAACCGAAGAGCTCTTCATTAATAATAAATTTTTTTTATAATTCGGAAATTGATTGTTTCGAAATAAGGATGAAATTAGCGTAAAAGTTTGAAATAAAATCGTTATCGTTATCATTATCGTTATCGTTATTCAAAAAATGTTTAAAAACTTATAAGATTTCGAAAATATAAAAAAAATCTCGTTGAGCTTTAAAATTGATTCGATATAATTTGAATTTTCGTTTATAAAGAGTTTTTATTTCGTAATCGAAAAAATATTTAACGATGTTTAAGAAAATGATAAATTTGATGAATTTTAAAAAAATTTTTAAAAATATAAAAATATTATTTTAAAGAGAAATCATTTAATTTTATAAATCGTAACGAATTCGTAAAAAATACGTTATTCGAATTATATTAATTATTTTAATGATCAAAAAACCTTAAAAGAAGAATAATAAGGTTTCAAAATCGAAAACGAAATTAATAATTTTATTTCGCTCGTTTAAAACGCTCGAGTGCAATATTATTATTATTAAATCATTTTATAATAAAAACTTTTTTCTCTTTGATCCTCGAAATAAAAGATTTTTTTTTTGCGTTTTAATTTTATTATATTAAACACGCGAAACAAAAAATGATTTTTCTTTAATTAATTATTAATTTTTGTTTTTATTTTTTATTTTTTAATTTTCATTGCGAATATTTCGTAATTGAATCGTTAAATATAATTATCATTATCGAATTTTAAATGAAATGATTTATAAAATGAAAATATATCGTTTATTATTTTAACGTTTTTCATATAAAAAAATTAACATGTTTCAAAAATTTAATGATCATGTGATCACGATCGCATAATAACTTTTAACAATTTCGACATATTACGATTATTTATGATATGTTTTAAATCGTTTTATTTTGTCTCGAACGAAAGCGGAAACGATATAAATATTAATGAAAATGATTGAATATTAATAACGTTTTAACGCTTGAAAAAGCGATATTGATTTTTAAAAACGTTTATAATTTTCAAAAGAGCGTTATTAATTATTAAAAAAAGCGTTTTAAATATCGTTAATTTTTAACGTTGTTTCTTTTACGCTCGTTTTTTTGCGATTTCTACGCGTTTTCATTATAAACGAATCGTAATTATTTCGATTCAAATAATCATTTTATAATGAGCATTATTCATATCAAAGAGATTACGTTATATAAACATAATAATTTTTATAATTAACATTTTCATTGCGATAAGCATAAAAATGTTTGAAAATAATTTTAATCATAATGAATAATAAATAGGTTATGTTGTAACAATGTCGATGCAAATTCGAATTTATAACTTATTAAAATATGAAATAAAACATTTAATTGTATTGTTTTAAAAGTATTATGAAAGAAAAAGCGATTTATATATGAGCGCATTAATGTGCGCACGTAACCGTTAAGGCTTGGCGTTACGTGACCCGAATTTTAACACGCTCGTAGTTTAAGTCGCATTTTCCTTTATAACATTCTTAGAATAATATAATCAAATGTTTTATATCATATTTTCATAGATTATGAATTCGAACTTGCCCAACGATCGTTATAAATATGATTTACTTATTCATCATTATGATTATAATTGTTTTTAAACATTTTATACTCATTGCAATGAAACAATTAATTGTAAAAAAAATCATTCAATTAATTTCTTTAAAATGAGCAATTCTTATTTGCAAAATGATCTTTGAATTTAAATGATCATAATCCGAAATTCGGGAATTAAAAATCTCTCAATTTTCGATGAATTGAAATTATTCGCTTTTAATCGAATTCGCATGCGACTATGCGATCGAATTATAATAAAATTCTTATAACATTATTAATTTCTTTACGTGGGACACATTAAATAAATAAAAATGCGCTTTTATTTTTATAACATTTTATTAAATTAATGATTTATATTCTCAACGATGTATCGAGTCAATGAAATAAATTAAATAATTAAATATTATTATTATTATCAATTTAATCATCGTTTAAAACAATTCAAAGTTAATTTTATTATTATTTAAACGTTTAAAAGTTTATTTAAAATCAAAAACAATAAAATTTATATATCAAAATTAACGTTTTGATTTCAAAAACCTCTTCAAAAAAGATTAAAATCTTATTATCGAATTTTTTATTCGTTATCGATAACATTTTATCATCGTGATTATAAAATTTAATTAATTTTAATTTCACGATGATAATCGTCGAAGCGAATATCTTAAATTCGAATCTTTGATTAAATAATATAAAAAAAATGCGAATTTTTTAAAAAAGTCTGCACGTTTATAATTATATTTAATATAATTTTAATCGAATTCAATTTTTATTATTGAATTCAAAATCAAATTCTTCGTATTACTGATTTCATTTTATTATAATATTATTATTTAAATTTATCGTTAATTCTCATATAAACATTTTTCGTTATTATTACAAAATCTTGAAATATAACGACAATAATTAATTAATATTAATAAAGATTCAAACGACTTTAATGAGAATTAACAAAACATTTATTTTATTTAATTCACATTATTGTCGTGCGATAACGATTCTGAAGTCAACGAAAAATCATTTAACGTCTTAAATAATATCGAAATCTTTAATTTACATGTTAAAAGCAAACGATCTCATTCATCAACTCTTTTTGAAACGTTCGAATCGTTTTTTAAATCGTCATTAAATTCGTTTATTTCGATACCTTCTCAAAATGATAATTTTCAAATCGATATTTTCAATTCGTTTTCAATCGTGATAAAAATCTCGTTTTCATTATTTTCATCATCATTATCAACTTCTTATATCTTTTCATTTATTTTTTTCGATATCGATAATTAAATTCAACGTTTAAGATGTCGTTAAAAATGTCTTTACGAATAATAAAAACAATTTCTTTTTAACTTTTATTATTATTTTGAAATTTATTATCAAATATATTGAATGAAGCGAAGATATTAACGATTAATTAATATTAGATTATTTTTTATTTTTTATTAACATTATTAAGTTTAAAACTTACGTGATTATTTGTTAACGTCTTAATTACGTTGATTATTAATTCATCAAAAAACATAACAAAAATCCTCAAATTATATTGAACGTCATCGATATTTATTATAAATTTACGAATTTTGAATTTTATATCGAGTTTATGCGTCAATTGCATAACATTAACATTGATTTCGAAAAAAACGTTCATTAATACAAAAAGGATTTTCGCAAAATCAATATCGAAATCGTTAATTTAAATGATTTATTATTATTATCAAACCTTATTTCATTCAACTTTTTCTCATAAAATTCAATGAAATTTATGATATTTTTATAACAATTTACATTTAAATTTATATGCTTTATAACTCAAAAATAATCAAATTCGATTTAATTATTTACGACGTAATAAACGAAAAGCGTCGTATGTTTATAATCAAAGAAGATAATGTTATTATATTCATTCATCATAATAACAAAAACAAAAACAAACAATTCGTTAAAAACGATTTCGATGATTTTAATTTCATCAATCACGAAATTTATATTTTTTATAAAATCGTTAATCGCAAATTTAAACATTTCTTTATTAAATATTAAATCAAATTTTCTCATTTAAAATTTAAAAAGTTTATAAATAAATAAAAAAGAAAAAGAAGACGTAAATCGATATCATTTATTTAAATATTAATGTCTTAAATGTCAAGCGCAAACGCATCGAAAAAACGTTATTTAACGTCTTTAATTCAAAGAAAAATGATTATCTCAACGTTAATATAGCGTATATTTTAAAAAAGAACGATTATTTTCATATTTATATGATATTTTTAAACGAATTAAACGATTAAAATCATTCGAATCTTATATTAAATGATTTTAACATTTTAAATGCAATTAATCAAGCAAATTAAAATGAAAACTTTATTAATTTAATAACGAATTCGAATTTAAACAAAAATTTATCATTCGTTAAATTTATAAATCTCGATATTCGAATTATAATAAACTTTAATTGCATTCGTTATTTCTTTATCGATCGTTCGATATTTATTATTTATATTAAAATTCAATTTCGATTTATCAAAAACATTAAAAACGTTAAAGTTTAATATTTTATTTATGATATTATTAATTTTAATTATAATATCAATAATAAACGCGTTATTTTAACGATTTTTAATATTTTATACGTGTTTAATATAAACGTTAATCTTTTATCGATTAAAAAGTTTTTAATTGTCGACATTAAAATCGTTTTTTATAAAAAAAATTATGCCTTAATTCAAAACAATATAATGTGAATCGATACGCGAAATCGCGATTTTTTTTTCTAAATTTATAAAAAAACAATAACGTTTTAATTATTTATAACGTTTTTTTCAATTCGATTTATTAATTATAATATGTTCACATAAATTATTTAAATTAATAAAATTTCAACAAGCTTTTCAATATTATTATAAATGTAAATTTTTTCAAAAACATCGTCGAGAAATACACTTATAAATGTTATATAATAAATTATCAAAAAATTATTTTTCATAATTCGCTCATAACGCTCGATATTTTATTAAACGAATTTATTTATAACGATCTTATTAAGTCTTTAATTTTCATTAATTTTAATAATTATAAATATTTTATAATGTTTAAAAATGATTTTATTTATTATTTTAAAATTTATTATATTCATTATAAAAATAAAACCTTTATTATATTTTTACGTTTTAAAATTTATTTAAAATTTCGCGATTATCGAATTAATCGCATTCGTCTCGATAATAAAAACGAATATATTAATAAAATCTTTTTTAAATATTTCGCTCAAATTAACATCAAATAAAAATTCATTATCGTAAATAATTTCGAAATAAATAAAATCGTCGAGCGATTTAATCAAATTTTGATGAATAAAATACATTTAATTTTATTAAATTTCAATTTCAACAAATCTTTTTAATTTGAAATAATAATTATAATCAATTATTTAACGATGCGTTTTTTTAACATTTGAATCATTATTACATTTTTCAAAATCTTTTATTATCGCAAACTTATTCTTTTTTATTTGCGAATCATAAATTTTATTATTTACGTCTTAAAACGTATTCAAAAAAAACTTATAAATAAAAACGAAAAATGTATTTTTTTAAATTATAAAAATGAATTCATTTTTCATTTTTATAATTTAATCAAAAAGAAGATTATTCGCATTAACGATATGCATTTCGTCGAAAAATATTCACATTTCGTGAATTTCGAAAAAAAAAATTGAAATTTATAAATTTTCAAATAAACGTTAACGTCTTTTCGTATTAACATTCGTTATAAAAAAAGCATTAAATCAATAACGTATCATTATATTATCAAACGTTAAATCTATAACTTCGATTAAATTATTAAATCGATTATCATTAATAAATTTTTCATCGTTGATCGTTAATCGCCCTTAAAACCCTCATTTTATCATTATTATAATACGTATATCAATAACATTTATCAAACTTATTACATTAATCATCAAATCTATTACGATTTTTCTTTTATCGATATCTTTGAAATTTATTAAAATGAAAATTATGCGAGAACACCTCGAATATGAGATTATTCAAAAAATCTTTAATAATCATAAAAATCTCATTATTTCGAATTTTCGTGATTTATCGTTTAATTCTTTAACGAAAACTTTCGTTATCTTTACTCTTTTTACGAATTATGTTAATAAATTTAACATTTTCGAATTTATAATTTATAAATAAACGATTTTCAACAATTTATTTCATATAAATTAAAAAATCGATATGCGAAATGAATATAAATTTTTCATAAATAACAACATTTAATATTTTATTTAAACGTTTTTAAAAATTTATATTTTTCGAGATCGTTAAATTTACATTATAAAACGAAATTTCGAAAAGAAAATCATTCATTATAAAACACGTTGAATTATTCGAAAATTCGAATAATAAAAGAATCGCGATTATCATAACATTTTCGCGTCGATAATAAAATTTATAAATTATAAAACGATTTTTGCGTTTGCGACGATTATGAATTAAAATGTGAAATAAATAAATATTAAAATCGCTTTTCTTTATAACGATATTCAAAAAAACATTTATACATAATAATTTGAAGATTTTAATAAAAATAATATCAAGTTTTATAAATTAAATAAGACTCTTTATAATTTAAAACAATTTTTCAAAATTTAATATTAACATTTTTCGATTTATATAAAGAAATTCGATTTTAATTTCATCGAATTAAATGATAATATATTCATGAATTTCAAAAAAGAAATCATTATAACGTTTTATATCGATAATGTTTTAATTATAAATCGCAATAAAATCGTTATTAAACGAATCAAAAATATTTTAAACGTTAAATTTCATATATTAAATTTAAGATTATGCGCTTTTCATTTAAATATAATTATTAAAAAAAACCATCATAATAACATTATTCGTTTAAAATAAAAAACGTACATTATACGCTTTTTCAATTATTTCAAATGTTGAAATTTCATTTTTATTAATATATTATTCGAAATTAATCGCAAATTAACGCCCATCGAAAAGAATTATTTAATTTTCAAAATGTTTTATAAAAAATATCAATTCGTTATAAACTTTTTCATATACGTTATATTAAAAACTCGTCTTAATATCGTTTATGTTATTTCTTTGATTAATTAATATTCAATTAATTTTATTTTAACGCATTAAAATGCAATTATTCGAATCTTTCGATATTTTAAAAACACGATACATTACGAATTCGTATATAAAGACTTTTTAAAAAAATTATTCGATTATATTAATTTTAATTAAATTGAAAACTTAATTCGAAGGTTTATCTTCGATTATTTATTCAATTTAAATAATAACGTTATTAATTAATCAAACAAACGTCAAATTATTATAACATTATTCATTTATAAAATAAAATATATCGGTCAAACGCAAATTATTAAAAAATTATTTGATTAAAAAATCTTTTTAATCAACTTTTACGACTTAACGATTTAAATTTCAAAATCATCGTGATTTTTAAAAATAATTAAAACGTAATCGTTTTTATTAAAAACGATTAATTTTATGCTCGCATTAAATACATTAACATCATTCATTATTTTATACGCGAAAAGATAAATAATAATATTATAAATATTCAATATATTCTCATTAACAAATAAATAATTAATAATCTTATCAAGATCTTATATCTCGATAAATTTATTATTTTTCGCGATATTTTTGAAATAAAAATAATCTCACATCATTCACTCAAAATTATTTGAATCATTATTTCAAAAAAGACGTTTAAAACGCTCGTTATCATTATTCAACGCCCTTAATTTCAAAAAAGCGATTTCATTAATCTTACATTTCGAATAATCGATCGAAACCGAAATTACCCGCAGAACCTCAATATCAATTTTGACGTATCAAAATTCCGTCATATCATCATCGTATCAAAAGCTAATTTATCGTTATTATAATTATATTTATAAACTTTACGAACCTCTTTTCGAAACATTTATATTTATATTCGATTCAAATTTGAAATCTGCGACGTCATTTAAAAGGTCGCTATCGTCGTTTTTTCGTTAATCGTTTTAAATATTCTCATCAATGTCATCATATTCATGTCTTTTGAAATCATCATATTTATGTTTTTAAAATCATCGTATTCATGCCCTCAGACGTTATTGCCGCCATCAACATCATGAACATCGTCGTTATATACCTTTCGCATGCACGCTATTAATCATCATTATCAAATATCAATACTTTAAAACGATTTTATAAGTTTTATAATCGATCGCATATATGCATATATGTGCATATGCAATTCGAAATATTTCGTTCAATCGAAAAATTTATTTTCACATATATTTATTGATTATATATCGATCGATTTTTGATGTGCATCAGATAAACTGAAAATAAATTTGTCAAAAAACGGTTTTTCGTCAAAAAGTGAATTTTTTTTTATGTGACATCGTGATAGATATGTTCAAAAAAACATAATCGTTTTCAGATTTTCGATTTTCATTTTTTTTATCCGACTTTGAACATCGCGAATTTCGAATCTCATTTTTGAAATTCGAATGTTTATGAGAAAAAAAAGATGATGTATAAAAAATAAAAAAGATTTATAAAATAAAGATGATTCATAAAAGAGAATAATTATTCTTTTTCGAATTTTCACTATTTTTATTCGATTTTGAACATCGCGAATTTCGAATCTCATATTTAAAATTCGAATTTTTATAAAACGTATAAGGGGTAAAAGAGATGCATAAAAATGATTTTATATTAATTATTCGACGTTAAGTTCATTATAATTATCCAACGCTCGATTCATCTTATTTATTCGACGTTCGATTTTCTAAAAATATGCGTGCGAAGAAAAATGTCGAAATTTAGATTATGTGATAAATCACGTAACGAGCGCTTTGCGCCCATAACATAAATCGCACTTTTCTTTATAGCACTCTTAAACTAATATAACTAAATGTTTTATATCATATTTCCACACTTTTTGCGAATTATATTAATAAATTTAACATTTTCGAATTTGTTGAAATATGATAATGAAATGTTAAGAATGAATTGATTATTCTTTCAAAGCTCCCCTGAAGCAAATTCTATATACAGTACTAAATTATGTGACTGGCAGGGCAACGGGCCGGAGAAGGCTGGAAATCATTTCAACAAAATTTACAATTTACGAATAAACGATGTTTTAACAATTTGATTTATATAAATTGAAAGATTAATATGCGAGATAAATATAAATTTCTTATAAATAATAACATTCAATGTCTTATTTAAGCGTTTTCAAAGATTCGTATTTTTAAAAATTATTGAATTTATATCGTGAAATAAGATTTCGAAAAAAAAAAAATTTATTATAAGATACGTTAAATTATTCGAAAATTCGAATAATAAAAAAGTCGTGATTATTATGATATTTTCGCGTTGATAATAAAATTTATAAATTATAAAACGATCTTTGCGTTTGCGGCGATTATAAATTAAAACGTAAAATAAATAAACGTCAAAATCGGTTTTCTTTATAACGATGTTCAAGAGAACATTTATGTGTAACAATTTGAAAATTTTAATAAAAACAATATCAAAGTTCATAAATTGAATAACATTCTTTATGATTTGAAATAATCTTTTAAAATTTAATATCAACATTTTTCGATTTATATAAAGAAATTGAGTTTTAATTTTATCGAATTAAATGATAATGTGTTTATGAATCTCAAAAAAAAATCATTATAACGCTTTATATTGATAATATTTTGATTATAAATCGCAATAAAATCGATATTAAATGAATCAAAAATGTTTTAAACGTCAAATTTCATATATCAAATTTAAGATTATGCGTTTTTTATTTGAGTATAATCGTTAAAAGAAATCATTATAATAATATTATTCGTTTAAAATAAAAAGCGTATATTATACGCTTTTTTAATTGTTTCAAATATTGAAATCTCATTTTTATTAATATATTATTCGAAATCAATCGTAAATTAACGCTCGTTGAAAAAGATTATTTAATTCTCAAAAAACTTTACAAGAAATATTAATTCGTTATAAATTTTTTCATATACGTTATATTAAAAATTCGTTTTGATATCGCTTATATTATTTTTTTAATTAATCGATATTCAATTAAAATTATTTTAACGTATTAAAATGCGATTATTCGAATTTTTCGATATTTCAAACAAAAATATAATATATTATAAATTCGTATATAAAAGCTTTTTAGAAAATTATTCGATTATATTGATTTTGATTAAATTGAAGATTCAATTCGAAAATTCATTTTTGATTATTTATTTAATTTGAATAATGACGTTATTAATTAATTAAATAAACGTTAAATCATCGTGATATTATTTATTTATAAAACAAAATATATCGATTAAACGTAAATTAAAAAAAAAGTTATTTGATTGAAAAATCTTTTCAATCAACTTTTGCGATCTGACGATTCGAATTTCAAAATTATCGTAATTTTTGAAAATAATCAAAACGCAATCGTTTTTATAAAAAACGTTTAATTTCATATTCGCATTAAACACATTAATATCGTTTATTATCTTATGCGCGAAAAAATCAATGATGATATTATAAATGTTTAATATGTTTTCATTAACAAATAAATGATTAATGATCTTATTAAAATCTTATATTTTGATAAATTTATTATGTTTCGCGATGCTCTTAAAGTGGAAATAATTTTATGTCATTTATTTAAAATCATTTAAATCATTATTTTAAAAAAGACGTTTGAGACGTTTAAATCGTTTAAATTATTTCATTATTATTATTTAACGCTTTTAACTTTAAAAAAACGATTTCATTGATTTTCACATTTCGAATAATCGATCGAATAATTAATCGAAATTATTCGCAAAATCTTAATATTAGATTTGACGTGTTAAAATTTTATTATGTTATTATTATATTAAAAATTAATTTATCATTATTATAATTATATTCATAAATTTTGCGAATTTCTTTTCGAAACATTTATATTTATGTTCGATTTAAATTTGAGATTCATAACGTTATTCAAAAGATCGTTATCATCGTCTTTTCGTTAATCGCCTTGAATATTTTCATTAAGATTATTATATTTATATCTTTTGAGATTATCATATTTATGTTTTTAAAATCATTATATTTATGTTTTTAAACGTTATTATCGTCATCAACATCATAAACATCGTCGTTTACATTTTTCGTATACACATTATCAATCATTATTGTTAAACATCAATACTTTAAAACGACCCTTATAAGCCTTATAATCGATCGCTTATATATATATATATGCATATACAATTCGAAATATATCGTTCAATCGAAAAATAAACCCTTATATATATTCATCGATTATGTGTCGATCGATTTTTAATGTGCATTAAGTGACCTGCAAATAAATTTGTCAAAAAACGATTTTTCGTCAAAAAGTGAATTTTTTTTTATGTGACATCATGATAGATATGTTCAAAAAAACATAATCGTTTTCAAATTTTCGATTTTCATTTTTTTTATTCGATTTTAAATATCGCGAATTTCGAATCTCGTTTTTGAAATTCGAATGTTTATAAAAAATAAAAATGATGCCTAAAAAAATGATTTATAAAATAAAGATGATTTATAAAAAAAAAAAAATCATTTTCTTTTTCGAATTTTTATTATTTTTATCCGATTTTGAACATCGCGAGTTTCGAATTTCGTATTTGAAATTCGAATTTTTATAAAACGTATAAGAGGTAAAGAAAATGCATAAAGATAATTTTATATTAATTATTCGACGTTAAATTCACTGTAATTATCCGACGCTCGATTTATTTTATTTATTCGATATTCGATTTTTTTAAAAATATGCGTGCGAAGGAAAGTGTTGAACTTTAAATCATATAATAAAATCACGTGACGGACGTATGCGTTCATAGCTTAGATCGCATTTTCCTTCATAACATTCTTAAAGTAATACAACCAAGTGTTTTATATCATATTTCCACAATTAAAACGTTCGAAAATTGATTGAATTGTTCAAAGACATCGATTTCATTAAAATAATCGTTGATAAAAAGTTTTATATTTTATACATAATTGAAAAAGCGCAAAAAACGCCGCATAAATCTGATGTTCGCTTTAAAAAAAGGTTTTTAAATTTAATTTATAACGATATTTACGATCTCATTATTCTCCGCGATCGTTTTAATAATAAAAAATTTATTATTTTCATTAATGATTAAAATAAACGCTTTAAAATTAAAATTATTAAATATAAAAACGAAATCTTCTTTGTTTTCAAGCGCTATCAAATTAAAAACAAATATAAAAATGTTATTATTAAACGTTTTCAAATTGATTATAATGACGAATATAAAGATTTTAACTTTAATATTTATCGTATTAATTATAATATCACATAAAAACTTATTCATTTTGAAAATTTCGAATAAAACAAAATCGTCGAACGATTTAATTAAACGCTTTTTAGCATTATTAACATTATCATTAAAAACATTAATTTTGATTAAGAATATTAATTAAAACTGTCAAAATATGAAATAAAACACTTAATTGTACCTATTGCTTTAAGAATGCTACGGAAAAAAAATCGATTTATATACGAGCGCATTAATAATGCGCATATAACATCAAGGCTTAATGTCACGTAATTCGAAATTTCAACACTCTTTTTCACTCGCATCTTTTTCTAAATCTGAATTTCGAATTATGAAAATGAAAATTAACGTTAAATAACAGAAATAAACCGTAACGCCGAGTCATAAACGTGAAAACATTTCATATCCCCTTTATCATTTCTTATATTTCTCAAAACTCTCAAATTTCAAACACGAGATTTGAAATTCGCGATGTTCAAAATCGAATAAAAACAATGAAAATCCGAAAAAAAATCGAATTTTGAAAACGATTATGTTTTTTTAAACATATCTATCACGATAATACATTAAAAAAAAATCTACTTTTTTAACGAAAAACCGTTTTCTGGCAAATTAATTTGCAAATCATTTAATACACATCAAAAATCGATCAACACATAATCAAAGAATATATGTGAAAATAATGTTTCGATTGAAAAAAAAATTCCGAATTGTATATGCATATATGCGATCTATCGCAAGACTTATAAAGGTCGTTTCAAAATATTAATGTTTAATAATAATAATTAATAAAGTGTATATAGATTGCGATCGATACATTACGATAATAATAATAATAATAATAATAATAACGACAATTAAGTTTAAAAGCATAAACATAATAATTGTGATAACGTCTGAAAGCATTTAAAAGTTATGTTATTGAAGAATTCTCGTGAATAATTAAGCAATTTTGATGATAACGATCTTTTTAATAATAATATAATTCTTAAATTTAAATCGCACATAAATATAAACTTTTTGAAAAAAAAATCGTAAGATTTATAATTATAAATACAATAGCGACAAATCAATTTTAAATTGAATCTTAATAAATTTAAATCTCTTTTATACGACACGTTAAGATTAATATTTGAGGTTTTACGAATAAATTCGATCGATTATTTAATATATAAAAATCAATGAAATCGCTCTCTTTAAAGCTGTTATAAACGTTAAATAATAACATCAAATTAATTTCGCGAATGATAAACGTTTCTTTGAAATTAAACAATATTTGTTTTTTTAAAATCATAATGAAGACATTTTTAAAGTTAACGCGAGAAATCATTTATAAACGATATTTTAATTTAATTAATTGACAAAATCTTTCAAACTTATTTTTAAAAAGGGCTTTAATAAAATCGTTGATTATTTATTAATCAATAAAAACATATTTTAAAACGATATTCTCGATAATAATTTATTTTCGTACATAATAATGTTAAATATCGATATGCTTGATATGAACATAAAATTGAAAGTTTTTAATAAATATTATAACGACTTAATTGTCGCAATAAATAATCATTATTTGAAAACAATTAACGCTTAAATTAAATTAATTGAAAAATCCGCGCAATTAAATCGCTTTTTTAATAATTTAAAACTTAATCGATATATTTAATTTCATAAATTAAAAGCGTTATTGTAAATTGTCGTTTAAAAAATTAATTAATTATCGCATTATTTGTATCAAAAATGTATTCAAAAGTGAAACGTCGAATCTCTTGATCAATTATTTAATTAACGTCGATATAATTAATAAAAGATTTAAAGTCGCTTCGAAACACAAATTGTCAATTTTTTATATAATTAAAATATCGAAAGATGCGTTTAATTGCGCTTTAATGAAAAACATCAAAATTCGAATCGTATTAAAAGATTATTAAAATTACGAAGACGATATTCGAGCGAATGCTTAATATCGCATACATTAAAAAATCAATAATAAATTAATAAACGTGACAAGATTCTTTAATAATTATAAAATTATTTTCGACGATATAAAATTTATCATTAATGATGAGAGTTGAAATAATGATTAACAAAAAAAAATCGATATAAATTGTTTATTTAAGACGCAAAATACGATTAATACGATTTTTTATAATTATTATATCGAGATAATAAATGTATAAACCAAAATCGATTATTTTAAACTTTTTATAAAGTTTATCCTTGATCGTTTAAATGTCGACTTTATTAAAACTTATAAACAAAATGTTATTCACATAAATGACGATAATAATAATATTATTAATGAATATCGAAAGATCAACGACGATAAACTCGAAATTCAAGTTTTTAAAATATATCGCGAAGATATTATATTAGATTTTAAAAAATTATTTTAAATTATATAACGCCTTTATAAGCTTATAGACCTTATTCTTTTTATTTTTAATTTCAAATTTCATAAATTGCATTATATAAATTATCTTCTTAATATCGTTATATATAAAAACGATTTTAACGTTTATCTATTCAAGCTCTCAACTCAAAATTATCATAAATACGAAAATGATTTTATAATTCATAAATTTGATTATTAAAACGAAAGTTTCATTAAAATCGATTTCTTTTTATTATTCGAAATCATAAATCATTTAATAAACTTTATATCGAACGATCTTATTAATAAGATTTTTTTTAATTTTATAAACTCATTTGCCTTTTAAGACACGCGCATTCAAAAATAAATTCATCAAAATTCAAATAATATTAATAATAAAAGAAATGATTTTACTTTATATAATTATTTATTAATATATTTTGCGATAAAAATTCGTTATAATTTTTTTAAAATTTCGAGATTTATAAAATTTAAGAAAAACGACTTTAATTAATAAAACGAAAAAATTCGAAATGAGATTTCGATATAATTTCGTGATTTTGAACGACTTTATAATAAAAGCAAATTTAAAAACTTCATTAATTATGAAACGAGTGATAAATTTAAATGTTAATGTGAATAAAGAAATCGCAATGTCGTTATTAAATATATTAAACAATCATTTTATTGCACTTAAAACGACTTTTGATGAGATTCTTTTTAAAATTGAAATGAAATTAAACAAATTTTTAACCTTTTTTTCGACAATTGTATACCTCTTTTAACGCTTTTTCTTTAAAATTATAAATAAATAAAAAATAAATGATTTAGATGCTCGATATTCTCAGCGAGTTTACATTTATTATAAAAAATGTTAATTTATTTCTCAACGACAGCGATGCTTAATTCGAAAAGAATAAATTTGAAAAAAACATTATCGATTCAATTAATATTAAAAACAATAATTATCTTATTATTATTTAAAAATATGCGATAATTTTTATCTTAATATTTCAAAAAACGTTCTTCAACGACGCGATTTTAATATTTCTTTAATTAATATTGTAAAACACAATTTGATAATAATTAATTTAATCGATGATGCGTAAATGAGATATATTGAAAAAAAATCGATATTAACCTCGAATAAAATAACGTTACGATCGATAATAAATTGAATATTATAAAAAATATTAATCGTTTAAACGAATTTTATTCAATACTAAGTTGACCGTCACACAAGTTTAACATTCGATATATATCCGATATTCATCCGATGTTCATTCGATGGTGGTTTTCCATCAGATATACGATGGTTGAAAAGCCGCTACACATCTTTAAGAGGTTTTCAAACGGCTGTTTAACGGCTGTCAAATCATCGTCAAACCGTTATCATTTAGGAAGGAGCATCACATACTCATAAGTCATCGCAATCGCAATCGCATTATCATGGTCATGGCCATGATCATGTTCATCGCAGCCAAGTCATGGTCATACCCACTGCAACCACATGGTCATGGCCGTACCCACTGCATCCACATACCCATGGCCACTGCAATCACATGGTCATGGCCGTACCCACTGCAACCACATAGCTGCCCGTATCCACTGCAACCACATGGTTATGGCCGTATCCACTGCAACCACATGGCTGCCCGTATCCATTACAACCACATACCTTAGTCATGACCGTACCCATTGCAATCACATAATCATGGCCGTACCCACTGCAATCACATGGTTATGGCCGTACCCATTGCATTCACATACCCATGGCCACTGCAATTATATGACTGGCCGTATTCATTGCAACCATATTATTATTGAATATCGAATGAACAGCGAATGGGTATCGAATAAATAACGAATGAGTATCGAACGAGTAATGAATGAATAACGGATGGGCAGTAGTTGAGCATCGGTTGCTCAACCGCTGAGAATCGAATAAAAATCCATCACTTTTCATTAAAATTGTTATTCGATTCCCAGCAATTGAGCAGCGGATGCGCAACTGTTGTTCAATCGTTGCCCATCCGCTACACATCCGTTACTTATTCAATTTCCAGCCGATATGTAATCGATGTTTATTCGATGTAAGATTCACGAGACAGGCATAGTAGTATTTTTGAAATGATTTTTTTTGAATATAACGTTGATTTTGCGTCAAATAATAACGCTTAAATATTTAAATTTATTATTTATTTAAAAATTATCAAGCACGATGCCTTTTTAAATAATATTCTTAAATAATCGAAAAACTTTTATTTAATAATCATCGAATTTAATATTATAATTAATGCGAAAACGAATATATCGATTATTATTATGTTTTAAATCATTAGAAAACATTTTAAATGCGATAAAAATTATTAAATCAAATTTATCGAGCAAAAAACAAACGTCAAATTGAGAAAATTTATTATTAAAAAAGATAATTATTCATTCAAAATCATTTTAAAAGATATCGAATAAATCTTAAAGATCGTTATAAATTAAATCTTTTTATCAATTTTTAAAGACAATGTGTCGCTTATATAATTTCATTCTCATATTAATTATAAAATATAATTCGCAAACATCGTCGAAAGATGAAAAAAAAGATTTATTTTAATGCACATTTTAATCAGCTTTTTAGAATTTTAAACGTTTAAATAATTATAATATGCATATTATATGCGAAGAATTATTCTATTAATTTGAAACTTCGATAAAAACTTTAAAAACTTTTAATTATTAAAAATAAATTTAATTGAAAACTTATTATAAGCGAGGATTTTTTCATTACCTTAATGATTATTAAAATTAAAAAGGTTTTTCTTTAAATATCGAGCGTATAAAAACGATTTTGAATACATTTGAAAAAGAAATGTTACTTTTCGACGATAATATCGTCGAAAATAAAAACCAAAAAAACCTTTATTTTTTCAATTATTTTTCAAAAATAAAATTAAAATCGCAATTAAACATAAATTAAACGTCTCAAAAAATTAAAATGCGTTTAACATTAAGTATTCATTTTACATTCAAATTCGTTACTTTCGAAATCGATAATTATACGATTATTAATAAAATCATTTATAAAACGTAAAAATTAAAAAGGTTTAAAGATTTTAAAAATCGAAAAGATATAAATTTGTCAAAATATGGAATAGAACACTTAATTGTATTGCTTTAAGAGTATTACGGAAGAAAGAGCGATTTATATACGAGCGCATTAATGTGCGCATGTAATCGTTAAGGCTTGACGTTACGTGATTCGAATTTCAACATTTTTCTTCGCTCGCATCTTTTTAGATCTGAATTTCGAGTTATAAAAGTGAAAATCAACGCCGAATAATAAAAGTGAATTGTATGTCGGGTTATAATCGTGAAAATTAATGTCGGATAACAAAAGTGAATCGTAACGTCGGGTTGTAAGTGTGAAAACATTTTATATCCTTTTATTATTCTCTATATTCTTTAAAACACTCAAATTTCAAAAATATGAAATTCGAAATTCACGATGTTTAAAATCGGGTAGAAACAGTGAAAATTCGAAAAAAAGTCGAAATTTGAAAACGATTATGTTTTTTTGAACATATTCGTTAAGATGTTATATAAAAAAAAATCCACTTTTTGACGAAAAACCGTTTTTTGATAAATTTATTTTCAATTTATTTGGTGCACATCAAATATCGAGCGACATATGATCGATGAATATATGTGGGAATAAATTTTCCGATTGAACGAAATGTTTCGAATTGTATATGCATGTATGCGATCGATCGTAAGATCTACGAAAATCGTTTTAAAATATTGATGTTTAATAATAATAATTGATAGAGTGTATGTAAATTGTGATTAATATATTATGATAATGATAATAATGATAATGATAATGATGATAATGACGATAATAGCGTTTAAAAGTATAAACATAATAATTATGATAATGTTTAAAAGCATTTGAAAGTTATATTGTTGAAGAATTTCGTGAATAATTGAATAGTTTTGGCGATAACGATTTTTTTGACGGCGATATAATTTTCAAATTTGAATCGTATATAAGTATAAGTCTTTTGAATAGATGTTCGTAAAGTTTATGATTATAAATGCAATAGCGACAAATTAATTTTAAATTGAGTTTTGATAAATAGAAGTTTATTCGCAAGAGATGTTAAGATTAATAATTGAGGTTTTGCGAATAAATTTAATCGATTATTCGAAGTGTGAAAATCAATGAAATCGCTCTTTTGAAATTGTTGAATAATAACATTAAATTGATTTCATAAATGATGATTGTTTTTTTGAAATTGAATAATAATTATTTTATTTGAGTTATAATGACAACTCTCTTAAAATTATAATAACGGTTTTTTTAAAATTAACGCAAAAGATCATTTATGAACGATGCTTCAATTCGATTAATTGACGAAATTTTTCCAATTTGTTTTTGAATTTTTTTTTTAATAAAATCGTTAATTATTTATTAATCGATAAAAATATATTTTAAGACGACATTTTCGACGATGATTTATTTTTATATATAATAATGTTGAATGTTAATATATTTGATATAAACATGAAAGTGAGAATTTTTGATTAACGTTATAACGCTTTGATTATTATAATAAATCATTATTATTTAAAAGCATTTAGCATTTAAGTTGAATTGATTAAGAAATTCGCATAATTAAATCGTTTTTTTAATAATTTGAGTTTGATCGATATATTCGATTTCATAAATTAAAAACGTTATTGTGAATTATTATTTAAAAAATTAATTGATTGTCGTATTATTTATATCAAAAACGTATTTAAAAGTGAAACGTCGAATGTTTTGATCGTTTATTTAATCAATGTCGATATAATTTACGAAAGATTTAAAATCACCTCGAAACATAAATTATCAATTTTTTATATGATTAAAATATCGAAAAATGCGTTTGATTACGCTTTAATGAGAAACATTAAAATTCGAATCGTATTAAAAGATTATTGAAATTGCGAAAGCGATATTCGGGCGCGTGTTTAACATCGTATATATGAGGGAGTCGATGACAAATTAATAAATGTGACGAGATTTTTTAATAATCACGAAATCATTTTCGACGATATAAAATTTATCGTTAATAATGAGAATTGAAATGATCGCGAATTCAATTATGTCATGATCAATAAGAATTTTTTTGATATAAGTTGTTTATTTAAGGCGTAAGATGCGATTAACACGATTTTTTGCGATTATTATATCGAAATAATAAATGTATAAATTTAAATCGATTATTTCAAACTTTTTATAAAATTTGTTTTTGATCGCTTAAATATCGGTTTTATCAAAATTTATAAACAAAATGTCGTTTATATAAATAATGATAATGATAATGTTATTAATAAATATCGAAAAATTAATAACGATAAATTCGAAGTTTAATTTTTTAAAATACGTAATGAGGATATTATATCAAATTTTAAGAGATTATTTTAAATTATATAACGTTTTTATAAATTTACAAATCTTATTTTTTTTATTTTTTATTTTAAATCTTATAAATTATATTATATAAATTGTCTTCTCGATATCGCCGTATAAAAAAACGATTTTGATATTCATTTATTTAAGTTCTCAATTCAAAATTATCGCAAAAACGAAAATGATTTTATAATTTATAAATTTGATTATCGAGGCGAAAGTTTCGTTGAAATCGATTTTTTTTCGTTATTCGAAATTATAAATCATTTAATGAGTTTTATGTTATACGATTTCGTTAATAAAGTCTTTTTTAATTTTATAAATTCATTTGTTTTTCAAAATACGCGCATTTGAAAATAAATTTATTAAGGTTTAAATGTCATTAATGATGAGAAAATCGATTTCGTTTTATATAATTATTTATTAATGCATTTTACGATAGAAGTTCGTTATAATCTTTTTAAAATTTCGAGGTTTATAAAATTTAATAAAAACGATTTTTGTTAATAAAACGAAAAGATTCGAAATGAAATTTTAATATAATTTCGTGATTTCGAATGATTTCGTAATGGAAATAAATTCGAAAACTTTATTGATTATAAAATAAATGATAAATTTAATCTCTATTATATAAAAGAATACCTTAAAGAGGCCAGGCGTCCGCAAGATGAAGGGTCCACGATCCATATAAGGAAGGTTATCCGAGAATCTTCGTTCGCAAGTTATTTTATATCTGTCAGTCTTTGAGAATAGCTTTAAACGTGTTTTAATAACGCATTTCATCAGATAACGTATGTAGAAAGATATGATATTAATAAAATATCAATTCGAACACATTATTGAGGTGACATTTTGGAAAATATATTATGAAATGTCGCTGTGCTCTCTTCGTATATATTTTTAATAATGTATAACGTAAGATGAAGATTTTATAGCACGCTAAATGAGGTTTAACGAAGCGATGTTCATAACGAAAGATATTATGTTTAAATTTAAAATATTCGATAAAAAAATGTTGAATACAGCTTATTATATAATCGTCCTTAAAATGATTATCTTATTTATATATTTTCTTATTTCAAATATCGTATCTCTTTATAAAGATAGAATCGTATTTTTTTATAAAGATAGGATTCTTTATAAAGAAATACGATATTTGTATTTACAAAAAGAATCGTTACGTATATATTATTAAATAAGAATTTGTTTGTGTGCAGCAAAAAGAAAAAAATATTTTGATTTCATTGAAATTTGAATTCAGATCTTTGATAATATGAGCTTTATTTTTCAAAAGACGCTATTTTTGAAGAATAAAAATAAACTTAAAATCATCACGCTCTGTCGCTGAGTTATAGAATCGATAAATTAAAAAATTAATTTTATTTAAATACATATATCAAAAAACATGGGTATAATTCATAAAAAAAAGGTTTTTTTTATTCGTTTTCGTATTTTATCGGAGTTTACACGCTTATTATAAAAGAAGATTATTAAATATTATTAATTTCTTTTTTCTTTGAATATGATATTTACAATTATCCTAATATATCATTTTCACAATCGTCGATATAATATATTAATTTTGAAAAATAATCTGAGAAGGCATATTGGCATGTTTATAATATGCATTTATTATATCGCATTATCAATTATTTTTGCGTTTTAATAACATATAGCACGTTCTCTTTTAGCTCTTTGATACATTAAACGGAGATTTTGCATTTAAATAACATAAAGAGATTATGAGAATAGGACGTTTATTATCAATCTCAGCGTTCGCGTAATCAAATTGACTTTTTTATAAAAAGGCGAATGAGATTTGATAATTTGATTTCATTATAGCAAAATTGCTTTTTTGACGTATGAATTTTTTGAAAAAGGTTTATAAGAATATGTATTTTTTGTAAATAGAGAATTTTTATAAATTCGTTATATGTTTAAAGGATATTGCGTGAAATAAAGCATTGAAAGGAAATAATATGTGAAGAAATAAACATTTTTTATATTCGCATAAATAAAGTTTTTGTTTCGAAAAACAAATTGAAAGCGATAATCAAAATGAAGAAGTGTTTAAATAGAAAATCACGATTGAACGCATATCGTTAATGTAAATATGTTGTTGACGTTGAACATTATTTCAAATATTTATAATGAATAATTTTGAAATCTTTGCAAAAAGCGTTTTTTGAATATTTGTGAAGAGCGTTTTTGAATTTAAAAATGTTATAAATGTCGTCGTGAAACATGCGATTATCAATAAAAATGAAGCTCTTTCAACTTTTGTTGCAATTAATATATCTTCGACACATTCATTTTGAAATAATTCGTTTATTTTTTAATGTAAATAGTCGATTATTTTATCAAATGTTAATTTATAATATGCAAAAAAACAATTTGTAAAAATAAAAGCGATGGAAAAAACTTGCTTTTCGTGACATAAAAAAGCTTTTTTGATTTTTAAAACATCTTATAAATTTGTTTCGTTAAATGAATATCATAAGTAAATTTGTTTTTAAATTATTTTATCGCATATCATAAAAATCGCCTGCTTCGCAAAATATATATCATATATCATAAATTTCGTAATGTAACATTTTCGTTTTGATATAAAATGATTTAATAAATTTTTATTCAATAATATAAGATATAATAGGGTATAATGTTTTTATAAAATCATAATAATAAATAAGATAACGTTATACACATAACGTTATACAAATGTTAAAAAAAACAAAGATAACACATTTTTGAAATGATAAGAATATTTTAACATAAGCATTCATATAAATAATCACATTTATTCTGAAAACGGAATTTCCAGAAAGATATAATTAATATCACGATTTGGTTTCAACGAATTTGTAAATTTTTATCGATGATGGCGCTTTTTCGACTCGACACGTATAAAATCTTTCGTTTTCATATGATATTTATCGAATTTCGTTATAATGAAAATTCATGTTAAAAATGAATTACGATTGTATATAAAGTTGTATAACGCTTACGAATCCGTCTTTTAATTCATATACAATTTGATTTTAATAACAAAATTAATTTATATGTTTAAAAATTCATTAATAAATGATTCGTAACAAAGTCGTAATGAAGAAACAAAGAATGATAATGAAATGATTTGCTTTTAAAATAAAAATGAAACGTTGATTTCTCATCAGATTCGATAATATCGATGCATTCGTTAACGAAATCAAATATTCAATTAAACGCATTAAAAAAAAAATTTGATACGAAGAATTTTGCAAAAGGCGTATATTTAATGATGTTTTCGATAATATCGTTTTTATCATTTTTAATATAATCGCGAATTTTTGATTATGAATCATTAATATCAATATCAAAAAAAGCGAAAAGCATAAAATCATATTTTCATATTTTAAATCGAGCGGATCTTTCAATTGCTCTCATTTTAATTGATTTTATTATTATTATTTTTTCATTTTCAATTTTGTTTTATAATCGCATCTTTTCATATAAATTTAATAATTATTACATAAAATATCATTTTGAATTTAATTAAATATATAAAATGATAATGTATTTTAAATTCATCGAAATTCGCGCGTATATTTGCGAAAACGTTATTATTTTTTAATTTTTTTTTGAAAAAATCTTTAATAACATTGTTTTTGATAAGCTTTGAAAAAGACGTAATATGTTGTGTTTTATTCTCATTTTTCAACAGAGCGATTTTTTTTTCAAATTCTTAAAATTCTTTATCATTGACGTCAACGTTATTAAATAATATATTACGATTTTATATATATATATTAATTTTTTTTAATTGATAAATAACGTTGAATAATTTATAATGAAATTATAAAACGTGGGTTTAAAGTCATTATCTTGATTTTTTTCGTTAAAATCATTATCTTTTTTTCGAGTTAACGAAGTAATGCGATGATTCTTTTATAATATTGAACGTTTAATGATATTTTTTATAATTTGAATACGCAACCTTTTTGCATTAATTTTACGCGTATTGTCGTTATTTTTTTTATTAAATATCGATTTGATTATCGCGAGATTGAAAAAGGGTTGAGATTGCGAATTTTTAAATGTGTTGTTTGTTTTTATAAACATGATGTGATAAGAATTATACAATGAATTTATATATTTGATTTTATACGCAAAAACGAATGATTTTACTTTATTTGAAAAACGGAGATGATGAATGAGTTTAAGGTGAGAAAGTTCGAGAACATGTTTTTTTTCGTTGAAATTTGACAACTTTAATCTCATTAATAAAATAATCGTTTTTTTTTAAAATCAAACATCATCAAAATTATCAAGTATATCGTAATTATATTATAAATATTGTCGTTATAAAGCATATAAATCAATCTTTTGATTTAACTTGTTTACGATTTTCACATAAATCATTTATCATTGTTCATTAATTTTTTAACGTATTTTAAAGCGCTTAATATCTTTTTATTAATGTCATTATTTTTTAACATTTATGATATATCGAAAAAAAGTAAGATCTGATATGTTTAAAATATAGAAAAATGCGTACGTTGACAATTTATGTATAATAATTCGAAAACCCTTTTTTTAGATATGATGTCAAAAATTTAAATTATTTTATCATTTATGATTTTAAGTCAATCATCAAAAGAGATTTCAGGCATATAAAATACGATTAATATACGTTATCGATTAATGTGATAATTTTGAAATGAATTAGATAACATAGGTTGTCACGTTTATAAAATGAAATACAAATATGTTTGAATTTTGAAAATTAAAATATGTGAGTGCGTTT
This sequence comes from Alectoria sarmentosa, assembly GCA_009733775.1. Classification (NCBI taxonomy): domain Eukaryota; kingdom Fungi; phylum Ascomycota; class Lecanoromycetes; order Lecanorales; family Parmeliaceae; genus Alectoria; species Alectoria sarmentosa. Next base: position 27,002 of record WOGZ01000259.1, read on the forward strand.
TCTTCGTTTTTTTTAATTATATAATATTAATGATAACGATAAGATTATGTTGACAACATTGCGATGACAGCGTGCATTGCGATAATTTATATAATAATTATTCAACATTTTAATTCATAATTTCGATATCGATATGATTTTTTTAATCATTTTCATAACATTTTCAAAATCAACGATTTTGTTTCATGTTTTTAAGTCTTCTCCCTCGATCGTTAACAATATTTATGTTTTTTATTTAATTTTCGACGTTTTCAATCGTGTTGTGTGATCAATTGCGTTTTTACATTTATATTTAATATAACGATTATTAAATTTTAAATTTTTGCGTTTGATTTTTTCGTTCGTTATAATGCGATAAATCATAAATCTTTTAAAGACATAACGTCGATTTAGGAAATTGAGAAATAATCAATTATAGGATATTCAAAGTTTGATTTCGAGATTTAAATTCGTTATTTAAAAGCGATAACGCGTAAATAAATTCAAATCAAAAAATGAGCATGAATGATATAATTACGAAATGAATATATTTGATAAATTTGTGAAGAATATTGAAGAAGACGATATGTTTACATTATTTGAGATTGTTGTTGATAATAATGCAAATGTGAATTTTTCGATGTTAACGCGCGAACTTTTATTGATTTTTTAAAACGTTATTTTTGTTTTTAATAATTTGCTCGAAGGCATTGAAATTGTGATAATGAAAGATTTAATATACGCAATTTTGATTAATGACATTGATTTTTTGTCGTTAAACCTTATTATCATCATTTTATTCGATATTTCTTTATTCCCCGAATTTTCTCAATAGGATTTTTTAAATGATTTTGATGAATTAACATAAAACGAGTTTGTTGTGTTTTTTAATTCAAATATATTATCTTTTTCACGACGTTCGTTTATAATAAATTTTTCGAAAAAGATATCGCATAAACGAATAAGTTGGGAAATGAAGACGTTTTTAATGATATTAAATTTATAATGTAAGATTTTTGACATTATACGATAAAGTTATTAAAATTTATTTGAAATATTTGATTTTTTAAAAGATTTATAAACGCTTAAAGATCTTTCGCGCTTTGTGATAATTTTTAAGAAATACGTTAATGCGCAATTATCGTTAATAAAGTTACGACGTTAAGAAATAAACGTAATATAAAAACAATTTTCGACGCAAAGCAAATAAAAGAAGATTCGAGTGATAAAGAATATGATATATTTTTTCGATTTCATTGAGCTTTTTCAAATTGTGCTTTTATCGATTGAATTTCGCGTCAAGATTTATACGAGAATGGTTTTTTTCGTTGATTAACTCTTTGAACTTTATCATTTTTTGATATAGGTTTTATTCATCAAATCTTGCTTCGACGAATATGTTTTTTATTTTAATTAAATTTCTATTTTTCTCTTTGATATCGTTTATTATCATTATAAAATAAAGAATTATTTTTATCAAAAAGGTTATAAATTTCACATGATACGAATTATTATAATTGATAAAAATAAAACAATTTTTTCGACGGAAATAAAAAATTAAATCAAGATTTTCGTTAATTCATTTTATGTTGCGAATGTTTTTGAATTTGACGAATCGAATTTTTTAATATTATCGAATTTAAATATTAAAAAATTATTTTTATCAAAGCAAAAAATTATTCATTTTTATCGAAAATAAATTCAAATCAAAAAAATTAATATTTATTTTAATTATTGTTATAAAAAATCAAATGTTAAATTAAGCAGAAATGCATTAGCGTATAAATCAAGATTCGTTATATATTAAATCTTTGAACTTAACAACAAAAGCACACGTTTATTATAATTATCGATATTTATTTATGAAATATTAAAGCTGAGCATATATAATTATAAACATTTCATTAATTTCGCGATATCTTCGTGCCTTTTAATTTCTTTTTTGATTTTTATTAATGCGTTTGATCTTTATCGCAACATATATCGATCTTTAATAAAAATTTATGTTATAATTGTTGATTTGAATTGATGAGAAAGGAAACGGAAAGTTAATATATTATTTTTAACATTTAATTTACATATTAACGACTTTGCAAATGTAATCAAGATTTTGAAATTTGAATTGATAATTTTAAATCGCGATCTCAAAATGAATATTAACGATGTGAAAATGTTTATATGCGTTTATATTATGATTTTTATAGGAGATATGAAGCAATAATAGAAAAATTTTGATTTTATGTTTTTAATTGTTAATCGAAAATGTTCAAAATGTTTAATCACAAAGAAACAAAAAGCGGATTTGACTTTTAATATTGTTTTTAACGCTTATTATTATCATCGAATATTTTACGAATAAATCAAAAAAAATGCGTTTATAAAAAATATTAAATTTTTTTAAAATATAAAAATGAGATTTGAATAGATTTCGTTAATTAATATCGCGTCATTTTTAAATATCATATGAAGCAAATTTGAAAATGTGATATATTCAAAATACGTCGAAATTGTCAAATAAGTTCAACACGTGTTATTCGTTATTATATTTATTGACGTTGATACGAATATCTATTGCGTTAAATTTCGATATTTTTTTTTTTCGCTTAATTGAGGTCATTTGCAATTGTCAAAATATCATTTCGTTAATTATCGAATGCAAAAATGCGATAAATTCTTTATTATTACGTTTTTATTTTTACGCATTTGATTATAATTTAAATGAATCAATTTTATATATTTGAAAATTGTAAAAATAATCATGTCTTCGACGTTGAATCTCAATGACGTTGATTTAATAATTTCGTGTTACGTTATTATGATAAAAAGTAACATCGTGATGTTAATTTAAAATATGAATTTAATTAATTGAGAGAATATGATATCGCTGTTATTATAATCGAGAAAAACATTTCAAAAACTTTATCAATGCGTTACACTCGTTTGTTTTAAGAATTTCAAACGCGACGATCATCTCATTTTCTTTAAACACATAACGTTTATTAACATTTTAAACGATGAATTCGAAATAAATAACACATTTGAAAATAATAAATTATAACATTTGAAACGATTAAAATATAAGCATTTGGCGGAGATCTTTAAAATAAAAAAAGGCGTCGTAAAATAAATAATAGCTATTTGAAATATCATAATATATTTAAATGTACACGTTGTTTTACATTATGAGGACGTAATCATTAAATATATCATTTTTAATAATTGTATTATTTTGAGCGATGAAGATAAGCATAAATAAGTTTCGTTGTTATCGTTATTGATGATTATTTGTTGATTCATCGCAAAAAGGTTCTTTAAAAAAGTCGTGATTTAAATCAATTTTCGAGAAATAAAAAAGATTTTATTGATTAAAGAAAACTTATATCAGATTTTGCGATTTTTTTTCGTCGATTTTCATCAAATTATTGAGTTCAAATTAATTGCGAAGATGTTGAGTGTCAGGGACTGCACGTTTGAACTGAAATAGTACTTTGTACGTGATTTGAATGGAATTCTAATTATGAAGTTTTAAGTACAAATGCATGCATGCAAAAGTAAAAGGTCAGGTTATGATTTGGCACGTTAATGTAGGGCTGAATTATAAGGTTAACCTTGGTTCATAATGAGTCGCAATATCGAAGGGCAAATCATGACATTACCTCTCTCTTAAAAACATAAACACTCTTATAATTAAGAAAAAATCGAAAAATAATCGTAAATACGAAGCGTTTTATGTTATATTTTTCAAAAATCTTTATTGCGAGTTAATTGAATTAAAAAGAATTTATTATGCAACAACGATAGCGGTGTTCACATCCCTTCACAATTTTATTTATTTTTATGATTTCACAAATTAAAGGGGATCAAATCCTTTTATTTTATAAACGCAATAAAATATTAATAACGTAAAAAGAGGTTTTTAATCGTAAAGAATCTTAAAAAACGGATATAAACCGTCGTGATTTGGATATTTATAATGAAAATCTGTCATCAAATCTGAACAATCGGCAGCGTTTATGAAAATTTGTCACATAAACGAATCATCATCATCATCATAATCGATGTATTTGATTTTATACATCAAATAATCTTTGAACTTTATTATAAAATCTTTTCGTCTCTTATTTATTTTAAAATCGAGAATTTCTTTCGTTAAATGATTCGTTTCTTTTTCATTTATGTGCATAAGAGAAGAAAGAAATTGTTTTTATTTAAACAAAAAATCATCGATGATATTATATAACAATCAAGAATGAAAAATTAAAAAGACACCCTTCATCGTGTTAAGCAGATTGAATTCATATATCGAATTATTAATGACTCATACGATCTTAAACGATTTCATGTTTTTATAATCGAAAGACTTGTTAAGTCTTATAATTCTAATGTTTCGAAAATTTAACATAATCAAATCGTTAGGTCGTAATTTAAATGATGATAAACGACGTCGATTTGCGTATTCCTTTTGAATGCCTCGAGCTTAAGCAAGTTTTTATCGAAAATGAATTCTCATCTTCTCAATCTTTTTCACAAAATTGTTTATAACTACGATGTCCCTCTTCGTTTTTTAAATTGCGTTAACATTTTATAATGTGAAAAGTTCAATATCGAAACGAAACATATATTCCTTTATAACCAAAAAAGGAATAATTTTTATGAAAACGCTTTTAATTAAATTGACTTCAAATTTTATAATAAATAAAAAATTTATTTAATCTTCTTGATTATAATTTATATACGCGCGAAAATATTATTTCAGCGCGAAATTTACGTTTTTCGTTTGATTATCAATTTTTAAATGAAATGCAATAAAAAGCTTTAACTTTATATCAATTTTCGCACACAATCTTTATCAAAAATGAGCGATGAATTATGTGTCTCAATCAAAGATGATAATTGACAAATATTTTTCTTTTTTTCAAATTCATTCGAGAAAGGTTTATATTATAACTTTTACGTTAAAAGAATTTAAAAGCACGAATTTTTTCTTCTTTATCAATCGATTTATAATAATCATAACATATTAATAATCTTTGTTATATTTGTTGCAAATGAATAACGAGGTGATGAAATCAACGGAAATGTCTTTTCAATATTGATTTGACACGAAAAAAGGCTTAAGAAGCTTATGCTTCCCCTTTTTATAACTTTTGAATCGTTTATAAACATAACAATTGTTTATAAATCTGAAAACGGTGTTTATCATTTCGGGTTAATAATAATGAATGTTGATTTTATTATATATGGTAACACGTTTTATATGATCGTCTAATGACGAATCATATATGAACTTAATTATTTATGTCTTAAGTTTCGCATCATCAGATACATACAACCGTCTTCGTACGTATAAAAGATCGTTCTTTAATCGACAATCTCCAAGTTTTAATCGAAGACCTTTTTTGATTAGGTTCTAAGAGATCCTTTTTTGTTCGATATTCTTCGCAAAAATGATTCATTAAAAAATCTTATCTTTCTCATATGAATTTTTCATTTTTAATATGATATTCGACTCGATAATGAAATCATCTATTAATTCTTTTATTAATTTCTCGACAAATAATTTCGAAACAATCGACGATAATTTTTTTAATAATTTCTCACCGTCAACACCTTTCTCATTTAAATCGTAAACCATAATTATTAAATTATAAATCGTTTAAAAAACTTCGTTCAAAAGCAAAGGCGCGAGATTCAGCGTTTATTATATTTTTATTTTCAAATGTTTTATTTTCAAAAGCATTTGATGCTGATGCTGCCTTTTATCATTAATGTCATTTTTTAAAAGATCACCGAATCGACGAATCAAATTATTTAACTTAATGTCTTGTTTTTTCGATTTATATGTGATATAAAAATTGAATTTAAAAAGAAACTTCGCTCAACGTGCTTATCTTCGATTTAATTGCTTCATTATCATAAAATACTCAAAAATTTTATAATTTATGAAAATCTTGATTGAATTTTCGATAAATGTTTCGATTAATTTTGAATGTCATTTCTCGAAGGCACATATAATGATTAATAATTCTTTATCATAAATCTCGTAATTGCATTCTTAAAACGACATTTTTTTTGATATGAAAACAATTGAACGTAAAATGTCTTGATCATTCATTTGAAAAAGCACAATAATTATTATATAATCGAAAATATCGATCTCGATTCACGTTTCTTTATTGAAATCGAAATAAATAAGAATAAATGCACTCGTAAAAGTCTCTTTTAACTTTTCAAATGCTTTTTGTTTTGAATTGTTTAATATTCAAAAAAACATAAAGAACTTTTGTTCGATGCGTGTGAGATTGAATAATAACGCAACGATTTTAAAATATTCGTGCACAAACCTTTTATAAAAGTTCGCGAATTCTAAAAAGACTTATACATTTTTAACGCATCTGAGCGCCTTTCAATTTCGTATCGTCTCAACTTTTTATGAATTCATTTTGAGATTTTCGATGATTATGATTAATTCGAGATACTTTATTTATTTCATATGAAAATCACACTTATTAATATTCAGATATAAGTCAATTTATTGTAACTTCTCAAAAACCTTTCTCACATAATTAATGTGTTCTTTTTTAATATCATTATAAATCAAAATGTCGTTCAAATACGCAAAACAAAATACATCGAAATATTCGCGCAAAACATTGTTAATGAAAACTTGAAAAATGCTTGACGCATTACACAATTCGAAAAACATTATCATATACTCGAACAGATCATATCTTATCAAAAACGCTATTTTCTTTTCATATTTTTTTTTAATCTTAATTTCGTTGAATGCGATAATTATGTCGAATTTAATATATTATTTGATTATGCATAACTTTATCAAAGTATCCTTTATTAATAAAAATATATTTCGATTTCGAATGATCAAAGCGTTAAACGCACGATAATTCACGCAAATGCGTAAGTCATCGTCGAATTTCTTTATAATCAATACGAGAATTGCATATAAAGAGATATTTGCTCAAATGTAACCCTTTCTTAACATCTCCTCGATATATCCTTTAACAATTATAACTTATTCTCTTAACATTTCATAAACACGCTTAATAAATGATATTGCTCTTAATTGCAATTCGATAAAATAACTCATCTTTTTATAAAATGAGAACTTATTAATTTTCATCGAATTTCAAACGTTAATTCATTTATAATACGTTTTGAACACCTTAATTTTCAATTCTTTTAATGTAATTAAATCTTTTCGCAACTTTTGAAAGAATTTCTCATAATCTTCTAATATAATAATTACGACGTTTATCGTAAATCCTGAAAAACGATCTTTATTCTTTGATTCGTGTGTTAATCTTTTAAAATCTTCTAATCACATAACATATGTTTAATTATTCTCTTTTTTCATTATGCGAACAAAAACATATATAAAGATTTCAACGATATCAACCTCTTTTATATACCTCTTCTCTTTTAATTTCGAAAATTTATTATAAATAATAAAGAGTTGATAATGTAATAAACAATCAATTATGTAATGATTTAAATTGAAAATGAAAGATCTTTTTGCAAAGGATATTTGAGAATTATATAATTTCATTTATGACATTTTCAAAATAACATTATATTTGTTTAATGAGATAATCAAAGATCACAATTTCTCAATGTGATTTCTTAACGTAAATTGAAGTCGTGTCATATGTGTAATGTTCGATATCAACTTGTCGTCGATTAATCTTAATTTACATGATTTGATTAACGACATCGTTAATAATTTATGTTTTTTAACATAATTTATATCTACGAAACTCTCTGTTAAAATTCTCATATTCGTTAAACAATTTACATTAACCGATTCTTTTTGAATATATACGTATTCATGAAAATTTAATTGTTTTTTTTATTTCAATTCTTCGATAAAATCGCAAGAGGAGAGAATAACGATAACGAGGTTTTTCGAATCCGTCGTTTATAATTGCTTTATTTTCTTACGCACTTGATCTTTAATTTCCTTAAAGACGACTTTATCAAAAAGATTTAATTTCTCGAATTCAATTCAATAAAAAGATTTATATTTGTTTTTAAGATCTCGAATCCGAAAATTATTAATTTGATAATAACATCTTTTTTCGTTGATTATTTAACGAGCTTATACGCATCGAAAACGTTATCGTCATAATGTTTATATTTAAATTTCAAACATTTATAACATCGTTTTTGCTTCTTTAACGCTTATGCTTGATGTTTTGATATTCGATATCGACTTTCGAATTTTATGAATTCGATAAATTGATTTCCTTCAACTCGAGGACGTAAATTCGACGTTATTAAAAACCCTTTTCGATTTATCAATGTTATCACAAATGTTTTTTTTAACATTACTTTCTTGAAAGCAATTTCATATATTTCATTATTGATTCGAAATTTTATATCAAATTAACATAATCGAGTTACGAGAGCAAGAAAATTGATAAAAACAATATCATTCATAATCTTATTTCTCAATCGCCAAAAAATCAATCTCTTCAAATGACTTCGTTTCAACAAATTAATAAGATTTAAAAGAATAATCTTAATAATAAAGCGAGCGTAAAAGATTAAAAAGAATTTTTTAAAGTTTTTAACATTCATTACAAATTTGAGATTTTGAAACTTTATTTTCATTTTTTATTTTCGATCAATTTTCGCGAATAACGAATTAAGATCGTGTATCATTTCATCAACATTGAAATAATAATTTGAAATCGTAATATCAACAAATTTAACTTTGATTATATCATAAACGATATTTTTATAATGATCGCGAATATAATCAATTTTGCTTTACTCATTTGAATATAATTCTCAATTATTACGAAATTTGAAATTCAATTTTATACATCAAATTTCATAAAATTTGTTTTCTTTTATATCATGAAACTTTTTGATATTAAATCATTTATTTTTTGATTTGTCGAGGATGAAATTTATTATAATAAAAATGTTATGACGAAAGCTTTTATGTGTTATCTTGAATGTCGTTATGCTCATCGATGTTATGACACGCTTAATAAGTTTAAGGCGTCGATCGTTATCAAAATTCACATATTTTATTTCTTTGAGATTCTTCTCGATAATAACCTTGATTTTTACGTTTAATTCCTTCTTGAAATCGAATATTTCCTCAATTCGATCGTTAACCAAATCGCGATACTTTTTTCATAAATATCGCAATTTTTTGATTTTTTTTTGTTATCCTCTTAATATAATAATGAATTTTTTCAATTATTGCGTTATAAATATAAGATGTTATTTATCAAAATAAACATTTTGAATGAAATCCGAAATCTATTCATAATAAATAACGATATTAATAATCATTATTCGAATCGCATTATATCACTCTTTTAAATGTTGAGAGACGCTCTTCAAAAAGCGCTCATTGATTTACACTTTCTTAAATAAACTTTCTTCATCTTCATTTTCGACATTAATGTCTTTAAACAACACGAATTCTTTTTCAAATTCGTTTAATTCAATTATATATCGTCGCGACTTGTCGCGGGATTTGTTTTCTTTTTTTTTAAATGAATGTTCCTCACGATTCGAATCTTTTAATTCTTCGAATCGTGATGAAAATGTTTTTTGTATAGAGTTTAATTGAATAATTTGATTTTAAGAGGGATTCAATGTATCTTTTGCAAATCTTTGAAATATGAAAAACGAAAAATTAAAGGTCTCAATCCCGTTTCTCGTTGGCTTTTTTGATAAAACATCTTTTGTTATTATTTATTATCAGAATTTTAATTTCAATGAAATTTCTTTTTTGTGTGTAGCGAATGGATTTCACTCGATTTCATGTAAACGAATGAGCTTTATTCGGTTTATCCTTTTTTCGTTTCCGTTTTCATTAACGCCGAACGCGTCGGTATTATGATAACAATGTTATTATATTTGCGCAGTGCGTACGCACAGCAGAGTTTATGCGCGTATTCGTTTGTTTCGATTTGATGATCAACTTGCAAATCATTATCATTTAAAAGAATAATTAGAATTATGTTAGGGATTGCACGTTTGAATTGGAATAATACTTTATACGTGGTTTAAATGAAATTCTAATTATGAAATTTTAAATACAAATGCATGCATGCAAAAATAAAAGGTCAGGTTATGACTTGACACGTTAATGTAGGGCTGAGTTATAGAGCTAACCTTGATTCATGATGGGCCGCAGTATCGAAGGGCAAATCATGACATTGAGAATATATTCAAAATGTTTTATTTTTTTAATTGATTTGTTATTTTATTCAAAGCTTGAAAGACGAAACGATGAAATGTTTCAATTTCAAATGTTAATCATCGAAGATATAATTTATAAGAAGTTATTGACGTTGAAATGTTTAAATCGAGCGTATATGTAAAAAGATTTGAATTGATCGCTGTGATTTGAATAATTTGTTATTAATAATTCTTTTTTCATTATATTATAGAATATTTATGAAATAAATTACGAAAAGTTTAATATAATATCGTTTAAATGTGTTAATTTATAATGATGTTAAAAATTCAATTTTATTAATCAATAAGAATTTGCTTTTCTCGATTTTAATGCGCATGTTTTTATATTTAAACATATAAGATTATTAATTGATATGAAATTAAGTTGTTATATTAAAGCAATTATTAATAAAATATCATAAAATCTCTAAGCATCGAATTATATTTAACATCGAAAATTTCGTTATTATTCGAGATGCAACAATGATTCGAATCGATGACGTTTTTTTATATGAGTTTTCGAAAAGACGTGTTCGATTGTTTACGAAAATGATCATAATGAAGAATTTTAAAGAAATATAATTCGATTCCATTCTCAAAGTTTTTTATTAAAAATTCTCGAAGATAACGAAGATTGTTGAATTTTTAAACATCGATATAAAAAAGCATTATGTTTTACAAATTAATCGTATAAAACGAAATGATGATATTAAAAAGAGTTTTAAAAGAGGCGAGCACGCTTTATTTTTATATTATAATTATAATATTCAATTTATGTGATTAATTCAATTTTTTTTAAAATTTATTAGATAAATTACGTGATTTATTCGTTAAATATTATATGTGAATGAATTTCATTATGTTTTAATATGAATTTAATGTTTTGAGATAAGAATAAGATAGACGCTATCAGAAATTTGTGTGCATTTTGCATATTTCGTATAAAATGTGTGTATTATGTCTTTTTTTTTTATTTCATATAATATGTTATTTGATATAAAATAATTCGAATAATGAAGAAAAATGCGCAAAATTTTGAAAATATCGAAAAACGATTTTTTAAATATTTTAATGTGTATGAATTTGCGCAACACACATCGTTATTTTCGAAAATGATTATTTGATAAAAATTCAATCTTTATAACATTTACGTTTTTACATTATTAGCATTATAAGCTCATTATCCTTTTCACAATTTTAATATTAATTTAAAATTAACATTCTCATAGATTTATCATTATTCATTATCACATATCATTATTTAATCAAACTTTCAACAGAGTCCATCAATCAATCTTTTATTTCATCATCTTTTTATCATCAACAATTATTCAAAAATAAGCACGAAAGGCATATACGAATTGATCAAAAGATAAACATTGTCGATTTACATAATTCGATTACAAAGACTCTCATTTTGATATGCGTTAATTGTTTATCAAAGACATTTCTCAAACATTCATCCTCAATCATATGTATATTATTAAAAATCGTATAAAGAATACAGCATATCATCAGACGACGTCGATAATTAATATGTTATATTTTCAAAAGATGTAATATCATAGAATACTACGATCATAAAACGATGCGACGATGAAATGAAATGAATGAAATTGATGAAATGAATTGTCTTTTTTTCAAAATTTTCAAGATTGCGATAGCGCTGACAGCATGCAGTAAAATGTTTATTAAATTATGTTTATCGACAGCAGATATGCGTTAGAATGCGATAATCAACATTTCAAATTTAATAACTATTTTTCAAGTCATCTTCGATGCATAACAAGTTATTCTCAACATATATTCATTATCCTTCCCTTTCATATTATCTCCCGCAATTGTCAACGACGTCGTATTTTATGATAATGTTTGTAAGTTTCGCTGACAGCGATATGACCAAATCGAATTTTTCAAATTTACAATTTCATCATATACGAAAATTCATATTTTTTCGAGATACGATGACAATTCTTTTATATGCATCGTAAAGAGATAAATCAAGTTTGATAACGTTTAATAACGACAATAAGAATGAATGCGTAACAGAATCAAAATGCGCAACAGGAATAGGTGTGTGCGCTTTTTCTGCAGTCGACATGCGATAAATCGATAACAACCAAAAAAACGTGCTGACAGAGTCTATAAGTCTTTAACTTTAAATAATCTATGTGACAGAATAAAGATGATGCAAATATGTGACAAATGTCTTGCAAAAAAAATAGAAGATATAGCGTTAATTTCAAAACACAAATAGGTCACCTTTTTTGCGTTCTTTTATACATTGAAAAGTAAATATGTTTTTGCGCAATTTTAACAATAACGCATGCTGATAACATTGTGACAATAACATTCATTTCAACATCAGCTAAGTTGATTATCATTCATCATTGCTATAAGCACTTTCAGAAATCTCTTATAAATCTTTAATCACCCTTACGCTCTCAACGCGACTTTTTTGAAAATCTAAAAAGTCTGACATTGTGAAGTAAATCGATGCCTTCGATGACATGAATTATGTTGATAACACGATGCATTTCGATATTTTAACAGAGTGAACAACTTGAACGATAGAAATATAACGGAGATGCATTCAAATTGCATTAGATATGCGTTTTAATTAGTATACGCTTTGATATCTTAAATGAAATGTGTATAAAGAATGAGAGAGGGCACGAGGTAATTTTGATAAAGATAGGTTGAAATGAAAGCGCATAATTTTGATATGATAACGATAGATTTCGAAGAAGATGCTTAATTTTGATATAGCAACGATAGAGTTGAACGAAGGATATGACTTTTAGACGTATGAGATAAACAAGAGAGATGCAGAGATGATTTTATTATTCTTCATTTACGTTTATAAATTTCGATTTTTTCATTTCGCAAGTTCGCGCAATGTGCGCAATGTATAATATAAAATGATCATAAATGATATATGTTATTCATGTTACAAATACAACATGACACATTTTGTATTAAGGTCGCGATGTGAAAAAAAGATAGCTTTTTTTAGTGATTCTTCAGTGATTCTTCAATGATTTTTCAACGATTTTTCAACGATTCAGTTATAGATTTTGGAAAGAGTTTTGACTTTTTTTCAAAGCATCTTTAAACGATCATTATAGTACAGTTGAAAGCTTAAAATGAATAATTCAAAATGTAATTGATAATTGAATACGATAGATAGTTTGAAGTAATGATTAATTTATATTCGTGACATATTGTGCGCAATGGCGGGTTCGATTGCTTATTTTATAAAACAAATGTTTATTTAAACGATTTATCAAAGTATCGAGAATAGAACTGTTGTAATTGATTAGTGAGAACAGTCAGTGCTGAAATCCTTTCATTTACACTCGATGTACTGTGTAATAACCTTTTATCTTGCGTATTACTTAACTCTATAAGATAATGTAAGGCTGAGTTAAAAAACCTTAAATTTGTATATGCAATCAATCATAAATTCTATTTAATTCCGTCTTTTGAAATAGCGTTAAAATAGCGTCTTTAGGTCTTTCGAGCGATCTTATCAAAATTTGTATATAAAAATCTTACATCTTTTGTCTCCTACCCTCTTAAAAACATAATTTTTTCATAATTTCATAAATTATAGAACTCGATTTGCGCTTTTTAACGACATAAAAATATCGATATTTAATTCAATATTTGTGAAATGAATAAATGTTCAAATATTCAATTTTGAAGTTTTACGAGACCTGTTCGAGGTCGATTAATCTTTTTTTCGTTTCATTGGTTTATCTGCTAAATGCGAAGTCACGCGTAATATTTCTATTATTTAATTAATCGTTCAATTAATTATAAATATGAATATATTTGTTATTAATACGCCTCGCCCCTATATTACGAAAGATCTTAAATATTATAATCGCCTTTCAGCACTCTCTTAAAATTCATATTAATGTGTATAAACGTCGCCTCTTAAGCGAGTCTTTCTCCGTCGACAATCGAGACAAAACATCAATTATTATCAAAAGATCAATTATTATTGCTTCAAAAGAACGTGAAAAACCTTTAAAAAAATCTCGAACAGATTTCTTTTTTTCACAACCGTCGTTTTTTCAAATCAATCGATTTTCGTTTTTTCAAAACGCGTTCTCCCCTTTTATCTCGCTTATTATTTTTTCTTTCACTTAACGACGCATTTTTTACATTTTTAAATGATCGAAAAATGTTTTAATCGATATAAAGAATCCTTTGCTGCGAGATTTATTAACAGATTTCTTTAATATCGATTTTTTTGATAACGCGTTTTTCAATTTTTTTTTGAAAATTATTCAATCTACTTAGTTTATTCAATTTTTAATAAAATTAATAAATTATATTGCGCGTCATTTATATATTATAAAGCCTTTGCGATATGATCTCGATATTATAAATCAAATTTGCGATCGATATAATGCGACGTCGTTTATAAACGAAATATTTAAATGATATTATAACAACGACAAAATTAAAATCGTTACATTTAAAACAAACGTTTTATAAAACGACGATTTAAATAATAATCAAAACGAGAATAAAGAGCATCACAAAATTGAAACGAATATAAATAATTTCATTAATTTCAATAAGCGTGATATTAACAACATCTTACACTCTTTAAAATCTGATATTATAATTTTAATCGATAAATATAAAGAATATCGCGTTTATAATATTCAATATAATAACGTCGTCTCGATGATCTCATAATAAATCATCATTAATTATTTAATCATTTCATTCACGTGTAAAATGCAAAATGCGATCATCATTTATATATTTATTTTAAAACCTTTAAAGAGCGAGAGATCGGTTTTTAATCAAATTTATATTATAAATAACATTCAAAAACAATTTATAATATGATATGACTTTTTCTCGATCGCGTTTTTTGTATTAATTATATTAAATATGATTATTATAATAACATCAAACAAGCTTTACATCGAAAAATAATTATTCTTTTCAAAAACATCAATTTTTATATTATCACTCTTAAAACGATATTTGAAAAATTAAAAATCGATTTAATTATATGAAATTACAAATTATTGTATAAAAATTCTTAACATCATAATTCACGCATTTACAATCGTTTTATTTCAAATAAGATCGTTATTGCTTAAAAAGGCGATATAAATAATTCATTAAACATGTTCGAGATGAGAGACGTTTTGATTAAAACTCAAAGTCGCGATAAATACAATATATTATATTAATATTTCGTTTATATGTCATTGCGTTATTTTCTTATCTTTTCATTTAACGAACAATTATAATATAATAACATATTTATTATAAATGTTTTATTTGATGAAAATCTTTTTATTAATCGAAATAATAATAACAATCTCGTTTTATGAGTTAATGATTGAAAAAACTCAAAGCGAGTTATATTAATCTTTTTTTATAAATCTATTTTTTTATTTCTTCAGGTTTATCAAATTAATTCTTTATAAATATTTTATATAAATTCGTTTTATCAAATTCAATCGTCTTCTTCATTGCGATAAATTATTTCAACATTTCGTTTACGATATATATATAATCGTTAAAAAGAATCGATTTCATTAAATAAAATAAAATCAAAAAATTATTCGAGTTAACATTTATCAAATAATCATCAATGTTCAAATTAATGAAGTTATTATAAACGCATAAATTAACAAACAACGTATTGTCTTTTCTTTCTCATATCAAAAAGATTCATGATTCATAAAACAATTTTATTAAAATTGCATGGTCTTGATTATTAAATTTGATCGATCAAATATCTTTATTATCTTTATTTGCAATTCAAAATGAATTAAAATCATTATTAATTTATTATTTAACGAATTGATTATTGATCGATTTGATTTGATAATAAAAGTGTTCAGATTGAAATTAAAGGCCCTTATAAACGATATTTTAAAAAAAAAGGTGCTTGATAAACTTCTTTTCATTTCTTTTAATAAATTCATTCACAATAAACTTTTTAAAAACACGTTAATCAGACAATTAATATAAATCATAATTTTTAAAAATGCTTTTGACACGATTCAGCCTCTTATACGCCGTAATTTTTATTTATAAATCTTATAATGTCCTCAAATTTTTTCTTTTTATTTCAAAAACCGAATTATGATCGATTGAAATTTCGATGATTAATTTTAATTTTAATTGATTTTTGCGGGCAAAAGATCGAGTTTCGATATATTGTTATATCATAAAATTTCAAAAATGAAAATTATCGTATATTCATATACTCATTATATTATATTCTAAAAATCGTTATTTAAACGTCAACGAGATAAACGTTATTATTAATATTAAGATCTTTAATTATATGCGATTTTTCAATCTTTATATCATCGTGATTAAATGTATAATTTATAATAATTATAATTATTACGTTATAAACAAGACGAGTATCGTTTCATTTTATTAAAATTCGAATAAAAATAAATATAATAAACGGTTTTCAAAGAATTTTAACGATCACATTATTTTTAAATTAAACATCGAATATTTTATTTATCGTCGATATAGATTTATTATAACTTTAAAAAATGAATTTAAACAAAATTGTTGAATGATATTTTATAATTCGTATTTATCGATCAAATATGATGCTTATATCAATGTGAAGATTTACATTAACGTCAAAACTTATAAATACATTTTCAAATACGTTTATAAAAATAGCGATCAAATCAATTTTCGAATAAAGTAAATAAATAAAAACGATATAATGAATTCGATAAATGAGATTTAAAAATATCGAAATGCACGTTGAATGAAATTAACAAAGATTTATTAAAAAATATTTGATTTTAAATTGTATAATCATAATTTTATTATAAAGCGATTATTTATTCATTTTTCAAATCAACAAATCGTAATCTTTGATAATGATTTTTAATTATTTGACATAATAACAATAAATGAACGTTAAATTTTTTTTATAATTTTTTTTCAATTAAATACACGACGTTAATAACAAAAACGATCAATAAATCTTTTTTATATTGATTTATCGAAATATTATGTCTGAAAAAAGAACATTTAAGGCATTTAAGAATGAAATTTATATCAAAAACGTATCGATATCATTGTGAGAATATATTACATCAATTTCAACGTAAGCGAATTTTATTATTTACGTTTTCTTTTTTTAAACGTATCGAATCCCTTATTTTATAAAAATTTATGAACGATGAACGATGACCTTTTTTCAAGTTATCATATCGTTTATATAACAAAAAATCTCACGCATAATAACGTCGAGTGAGATAAAACCTTAAAAAAAGCAAATGTTTAAAAGAGCGAAGACTCTTTACGAAGTTTATTCGTAATGATTTTACTCAATTGTGAATTCAATAAATCGTTTAATTTATAAAATAAATATAAAACGAGATATGTGATTCAATTTAATTGATATATAAAAATGTTTCAATTGTGAGAGGAGAAAACTACCGCGCTATTTGTTATAATAAAACATTATCACTTTTTTTAATATAATATTGTTTTTTTTTTTCATCAAAAATGATCTCGTTAAACGTATTTTTCTTTTATTTATTCGCAATTCCTTTCATTTTCTTTTATCATTAATATATCTTTTTATTTAAACTTTTTAACGATTATATATATATTTTTTAAATTCATTATTAAGATTTCGCTTTATCAAACGATATATAAGCGAAATAAACTGTTATCGAAAACTTTTATTTTCATTTGATTCAAATTCGTTTGAAAAAAAACAATTTCAACTTTATAAGAAATATCAATTTAATTAACGATTTTAATTTATCAAAAGTGTAACATAATTATGAGCAACATCATAATGATGAGCATAATCGTTTTTTACGCGAAGAACGTTTTTATTAAACGAACATTTAAAAGCAAATGTGGATGAATTTTAATAATAATCAAACGGTGATTGTAAACGTTATTTGAAACGCGATGTTTTTTTTTAATGATCACTTTTTTTTTTTTAAACGATTACGAGAATATTAATAAAATCATGTTTCAAAACATCGTTTTATAAAAAATACGCGGGGCCTTCAAGGTAACAATTGTTATGATTTCTTTAAACATCATTTTCATTCTTTTTCAAAAAGGTTATATCGCTTATTCTCGTTTCAAAATCCCTTTAAATATTATTACGCAATTTTTTTGCGATGTCATAAATGAATTCGATTTAATCGAATTATTATATGCAATTGAGTTGATCTTTTGAGACGAAATCTTGATATAAAATCGTTATAATATCGAGATTATTAATCGTATACTTTAAGACATTCGCAAAGATCTTAAATCGTTTGATAATATAATCACATATTTTTGCGACGATTTTCGTTAAATTTTATCGATCATCAAAAGCGTTAAATTAGGGCGTATCGTTACATTTATCTTAAAGACCTTATATTTATAAAATCATATTCAAATCTTTAAATTCACGGAAAATATAAAACTTCGCAATTCAAATCTAATTAAATAAGATCGTGTTGATATAAAAGCATTCGCAAATGATTTTTTGAATATAAATAATGAGATTTTAATAAACATAAGAGAATGAGAGATTGTCGATTGATTTATCAATTAATTATTAAATGATATTATTATAAGTTTGATTGATGTTATTTATTGCGATCTGGGTTCATATCGAACATTTGACTTTTATATCTTTAAAATGATCCTTTATATTCTTAATAAAAACGTTATTCGATTTAATAATCAAATTTTTAACAAATTTTTTGAAATTAAAACGATATATATTAATTGTGATTAAGTCGTTGACGAAAAAGATAATTTTCTCTTATTTATCGAATTAATAAACGTTTTTAAATCAATCTTTTTATCATTTTATCATTTGCAATTGAAAAAAAATTATGTGATAATGCTATTAAGGAATTTATAACAATTATAAGATTTATATAATGAAACACGCTTATAAATCAAATATATTGAATTTAAGATATTCGATTATCGCATCTTTAAAAACGAATATAACGATAAACGTTATTATATATCACGCATATCTTTTGCTTCGCCCGATTCGAACAATTTATATATATTTTTTCGACGCATTCAATATTCAATTCGCTTAACCTTTAACATGATAATCAATAAATCATAAAATTAATCCTTATAACAAATCGGCCTATATTTACAATCGAAGATCTTTGTTTATAATTAATTGTATATAACCTTAAATCGAGTTATCAACAAAATCGACTTATTCATTATGATCTCAAACGATTTATTAAGAAAATAATCGAATCATTCGATTAAATGTATCAAAAATAAGGTTATTAAGCAGATGCTTTTTATATAATAATAAAAGTAAATCATATACGCATAGAAAAGCAAGCAGAGTCCGCTTGACCGGCGTTACTTAAATCCGTTCCGCCTTCATTTGCCCTGAGTACCATGAATTTAATTCATGAACCTTGACTTGTTATCGATATAAATGAAGATGAAAAAGTTACAATATTGTCGTTGAGCGTATTAAATAATCGTTTTATTATAAACTTCAAATTAAATGCGTTTAAAATGATTACGATTTTTGACGAAGGTTTTTTTGAAATTAAAATGAAGTTAAATAAATCATCAATCTTTTTTTTAATAATTATATGTTTTTTTAACGCTTTTTTTTAAAAATTGTAAATAAAAAGGAAAATAAATGATTTTAATACTCGATGTTTTTAATGAATTTGCATTTATTACGATAAACATCAATTTGTTTTTTAATGATAATAATGTTTAATTCGAAAAAAATGAATTTGAAAAAGGCATTATCGATTTAATTGATATTGAAAATAATAATTATTTTATCATTATTTAAAAACATGCGATAATTTTTATTTTGATAATTTAAAAAACGTCTTTTAACGGCGCGATCTTGATATTTTTTTTAATTAATATTATAAAAAATAATTTAATAATAATCAATTTGATCGATAATACGTAAATGAGTTATATTAAAAAAAGATTTAATATTGATTTCGAATAAAATAACGTTATAATTGATAACGGATTGAATATTGCGAAGAGTATTAATCGTTTAAACGAATTTTATTTAATATTTTTGAAACAATTTGCTTTTTTTAAATATAACGTTTATTTTATGTTAAATAATAACGTTTAAACGTTTAGATTTATTATTCATTTGAGAATTATTAAATATAATGTCTTTTTAAATGATATTTTTAAATAATCGAAAGGTTTTTATTTGATAATTATCGAATTTAATGTCGCAATCAATGCGAAAACGAATATATTTATTATTATTATATTTTAAATCATTAAAAAACATTTTAAATGCGATAAAAATTATTGAATTAGATTTATTGAATAATAAACAAACGTTAAATCGAAAAATTTTGTCGTTAAAGAAAATAATCATTTATTCAAAGTCATTTTAAGAGATATCGAATGAATTTTGAAGATCGTTACCTTACGGGAACCCTATCGGATATAAATCGCGCTTTGACAAAAAGTTAAAAAC